>JAVYIG010002167.1:0-266461 GCA_035222895.1 Strongylocentrotus droebachiensis
CCACTTATAATCTACTCTATGCAATTAATCTGGTGCTGATCTTTATCTATGTGCAATTGCGTGATTAGAATTGACAACAATTACTGTCGGGGAAAAAGTTATGTTTTATGATTATGGCCTTTACTGAAAGTGGGTGATTAAACAAACATAACAAACGTCTTTACCTTAAATAACTGTTATTTGATATTGAATCCTATTAACTAATTTACTTCACAGTTTTTAAGTAAATGATAATAATAATTTGGTCATATTTACTCAGGTAGCCTTTTCAGTATTAATTTTAATTGCTCATCCAGCATGCTGTGAAATACTGAAAGGGTTTATTACTCATCCTCTTGGGCTCTGGTACCGAATAACTCTAGGGACCCATTTAATACACCCAGGTCGAGTGGACGAATGTGGGCAAAACACCTTGTCTAAGGTTCTAAGCACTAAGCTAGGATCAAACTTTAGATCTCTGGTATGAGAGTCAAGAGCCATCACCAACATCACAGTGCCTCAGTTCTCCCCCTCTATTGAATCTTCTGAAATGAAAGTCAGCAGGGCGGTATTCCGCATGTCGCTAACTTGTATGGCAGGTGATACTGTACATGCTAAAGCGTGTTTCTAAAGTTCTCGACAGATGTGGCTATTACAGACCGCTGGTCGAGGGCGTTCCATGCTCGTCCAGTTCTTGGATAAAGGAGTATTTATAAATGTACTTTCTGGCAAAGGGGATTTCTATTGAGCATTGGTAGTTTCTTTTTAACCTTGACCCTGTTGATACTTGTATGTAGTCTTCTTGCTTTTAACTTCAATTTATCCTTTTCACTGCAGGTCAGCAACATTCTTTTCTTCGTCATCCCTCCCTCCTCCTCTACCTCTTTCGTCAGTATGCGTATTCAATAGGTTATATGCCATATAATGTTCAAGGGATAACACTACAAGTATTCATAATAGATGAAGTATTGTTTTTCCATGCTAATGTGAGAAGTATTATTAAAGATCTTGTTGAGTTTCAAATGTTTCAGTTTCGGTGTCTCAGTTCTCTCCCTCTCGATTTCTAACTCCAATTAATCCTTTCCCGCACTGCAGGTCAGCAACATCCTTTTCTTCGTCATACCTCCCCTCCTCCTCTACCTCTTCCGTCAGTACGCGGTCAGGTACAACTGGCACGTCAACATCATGTGGATTCTCTTGATGGTTGTGGGTATCTTCTCCTGTTACTTCCATGCTACCCTCAGCATGTTTGGACAGCTTCTGACGAGGTGGCCATCATCTGGGTTGTCCTTTGTGGAGTGGCCCTCTGGTATCCTCGCAGGTACTACCCAGCAAACATCAAGGAAGCAGGTAAGTTGGTACGCTGATAAAGCCACAAACCGTCTCATGCCGGAACCTGTTAAGAGAATTCAGCGTGTGGTCCAGAATCCTTGAATCCCGGAGAGAACTGTAATGACATGGTTAAAATCTCAATTCAACTTGTACTTTCTGGAAAATTTGTAATTTTTTATTTAAATTAGACATCACAATTAAATATAATTTTTAAAGTTTAAAACTATTATGCATAATAATTTGTAGAACCAGATCTGTACCATCAGTTGTAGTAGAACTGTTTGCTATCCATCTATGGGGTTTTACATCAAATGTTAGCTGACCAAAGCATAGATTTTTGAGACTTTGAAAATAGAAATATAAGTTAATTAATGTAAAGTTTTGTCTATATTTTCTGTTTACAGGAAAAAATTCAAATGGATAATGTTGCTATTCACGGTTGCCAGTACTTGTCTTGCCATGGTGAGGCCAGCAGTTAATTCTTTTGTCATGATGTCATTCATCGGACCCTGCATATGCATGATGGTCTTAGAGCTCAGGAGGTAAGTTGACATTAACCTGTTGACTACTGAATTGTTTAATTCCCATATGCTTAATACAGGAGCCACTCAGTTTTAGGAGTCAATTGGTGAAGTTGTAATTGTTATTGTGTTACTCTTGGGGTGTATATAGCTGAGAAGAGAAAGATGTGTCAGGAACATGAAAACCAATGTTGAAAATCATGATTTTGTTTTGCGTACATGCAGAATAATACAGTAGGATTTGGAGGTATTTTATAGTCCATGAACTTTGAAGGTAAAGACCAGTATTGGAAACGCCCCAATTTCAAAAAAATGAAATGGAAGCTCTTATTACCAATCATGTGAAAGAATATGTTTTGACTAATACATGATGATAACATTTTTGCCGGGAAACCGCCTACTAATTGATATATTTGGTAAATTAGTTTATCTATTGGGATTTGATAGATATAACGCACGTGGTCGCGCACGTGTGCGGATTCCCACATCTTTCTGGGTACGGTGCTTGTAACTTTACCAAGACTTGGCCAAATTTCTTATCATTTTGATGATTCCAGAACCTCGCAGTACACACCAATACTTATGTGCTAGATGATCAACCTTTTCTGATCGATTCCACAATGTTTCTTTCACAATGCAATCACATGACCATTACTAATCTTTATCTTTAAAGTAAACCATACCAAAATGATTATTCAGGTTATGCAGATTACACTTCTTGAAGGACAGATATCGTGTGGAATAATACAATAGGATTTGGAGGTATTTTATAGATCATGAACTTCGATCAAAGTAAACAAAACCAAAATGATCATTCGGGTTATGCAGATATCGTGTTAAATTTAGACAGTAATCAGCATTCAGAGCAATATGAAGATATGAGTCTAGTTGGATATGAGAGAGCCTCTGTGAATCAAATTTTGTGTTGCTTGTGGCTATAAATGCAAACTTAGCCTGATGACATATGACTACAATGAATTTGATAGTGTAAATGTATTTACTTGTTAATATTTACTTCTGTGTCCAGTAATTTTAACACCACCCCTCTTTCTTTTTTCCTCTTCCCTCTCCCCTTGGGTCACTCTTTTCCCCCTTGGTCTCTCTCTGTCTCTGTCTCTTTCTCTCCCTGCCTCTGTCTCTCTCCTTTCTCTTTGCCCTTGTTCGTCCTCTCTTCCTCCCTCTCCTCCTCTGCCTTCTCTCTTACTATCATACCTTCCCCTCACCTTCCCCTCTCCGTCCCCTTTTGTGACCCCTCTCTCTTTCATATTCTCTGCAGGGCACACTGTCCGCGTGTTGTCAAGCTGGGCAAGACATGTGCTTTGATGTGGGTCATATCGGTCAGCTGCTGGCTCAGCGATCGGTTCCTCTGCGACTTCTGGCAGTCCTACTCTATCCCGTACCTCCACTGCGCGTGGCACATCATGGTCTTCATCTCAGCGTACACGGCCTGTGTCCTCTTTGCGTACTTCGATGCAATGAACGAATGTCCAGAGATGGGTCCCGTCCTGAGGTATTGGCCGAAGGATTCTTGGGTTAATGCAGGGATTCCTTACGTAAACCTTCAATGTGCTGGAAGCAAACCAGCGTGGGACTGAAGGATTTCTCGTAAATGATAATTGCAACATTACTCTTACACCTGTATTAATATGTCTAATTTTCTATTATATTATGTGCACTGATGATAGGTAAGTGTGTGTATCTAAAACTATGTAAATTGTCTCTGAGGCTGACTTTATCTTCATGAAAGAAGAGTTTAAAGGCACACTGTCCTACTTGTAGCTACTTGCTCCCTCTATATAGAAAACTTCCCAAATCGGTGCCTGTTGGTCCCCCATGATCCTCTCTTTCTTATGTTAAATGAGAGCTGAGTTAATGAGATAGCCACCTGTCACAGTGACCTCGATGGCTCGCTGTGTGGTCTAATCCCTTCTAGCTGCAGTAGTAACGCCTACCTTTAAATTGTCTTTTTATATAGTTTTCATTCTACCTTTATTCAAGAAAGAGTTTTCCTGTCAAGATAATTTATTGAGTTTTAATAATGTATTATGAGTATTTCTTGAAAAGAGTACTTAACAATGCAGCTAAGAATGATTCATCACTGTTGATTCATTTTGTCTTCCCTTTTGAGAAAAAGTCTTATTTTCTCATGTTTCCTATCGAAAAGGTGATTGCAATAATGACAATCAAGGGCAACACAGATATCATCCTGTACAAGCCGTTACTGTTTATTCCACTTTCATCAAAACTATTGACAATGTGGGGCATTAAATGCTATTGAAGATATTTGAATGAAGGACAATATTGTATTGTAAAAAGTACAGAGTCTCAGCCTTTCTGTCATATTTTTTCCCACTACATGCAGTCTCTTTGTTCTCGGTTGTATTCAGTTTTTATTTCAGAGTAAGAAAAATATAGTGCTGCAACACGTACTCTGCTGATTCTTACTTAGAAACTCTGCAGCTCTTTGTAACTGCAAGGAAAAGCCGCTATATCAAATATCTTTTGGATTGGATTGGATTGAACAAGTAGGAAGTTAATATTGTTTGGCTTGTAAATTGAGCTTTTTTTATTTGACTGAGCTAGCTTTAATTATATAATTATTAGTGATAGAATTTAGGCCTAAGTGCAAGAAGAGTGTTTAGATTTAGCACCATGCAACTTTGATTTAAATCTTGCCAGAAAATTAAATGTTTTTTGTCTCATAGTGTGCATTTGTGTAAATTTCCACTGATTATTAATATGTACCAGGTATAATAATATGGTCATGCTATTATATGAATCAAATAATAAAACCAACATCTTGCTCTAAAAAGGCTAGAGCATGTGAATGTTGGTAAGGGAATTTTAATCTGTGAATTTATTTCCCTTTTTTTCAATTTCAAATCTTTTGATTGTGCGACATATTGGCCAGTAATGTTATTGAAAGATAATTCTTTGCTCATGCTGTGCAGTGCAGGAGTTTTTGCACAAAATGTGTAGTTTCAAAGATATTACGCTCTTTATGATTTTTGCCATGTTACATGGCATATTGGCAAAGCTGCCAACCATTCCAATTTTGGAGGAATTTATTATTATTATTATTATTATTATTTTTTTTTTTTTTTTTTTTTTTTTGGGGGGGGGGTCTTCAAGCTACTGTTTTGAACTCTAGATTCCCCTCTTTTTGTGAAATATTCTGTGTGAAGAGTATGCAAAAAAGACTATACTCCTATTTCTGCCTTGGGAGATTCCCAATTTTTGATGTGAAAGGTTGGCAGGTATGCATTGGATGTACCTAAACATTGTAGGAATAATATTGAATACATGTATAGTTGTTGCAATCACTAGCAGATAATCCACCAGTCAAATGATATCACAAGTATATGTGAACAGTCAATTAATTCTGACTCTGACAATTAGTCCGAGGTGTTGCCAATGACATCTTTAGGATTTAGAGTAATATTTGTGTGTGTTACATATTAAGGAAACAAAGAGAAAATAGAACAAGTGAATACTGTGTAGTTCTTTGATGTGTTAAATTATTATATTTCTTCACAATTTTTGAAGATTTATACTTGCATGTATCTAATGTTCAGTTTCGATAATATTATATTCAATTGAAAGTGTTAAACTTGCTTTAAATGTTTTTACAAGTACACCCATTGATAAATCAGGTTGTAAATTGTGTTAAAAATATACATGTATATCCTGAACTAAGATGACAAAAAAAAAAGGAGAATGGTAGATGTTCTGCATGTAGGGCACCATAAATGAACCAATCATAACTTGAGGAATTCAAACATGTTAAGAAGATTTGATTATGGTCTATAAATGTATGATTCTGCTCTTTCATCAGGGATTTGCAAACAATTTTTTGAATAAGCAACATCTTTGTTTACAGGAAAAAGTTATTGTTAAAGGTGTGCATGTTTGTACCAAATAATCAGGTGTAGAAGAAAATGATTATGCTTGCCAATTCATGTGCGAACCAATTTTTTACAAACTTAAATCAGTGTTGAAATATGTTTACAACTTTACATTAAAAAACTCCTTTTACAAAGTAATGTAACAGAAGATTTAGTAATGATGGTGGCTTCTAACAGTCAACATGTATTGCGCACATGTCTGTTACGCCATGATGCTCCTGGCACTCTAAACATTATAAGTTTATTACCCTGTTCATATAGACATAAGTGGCAGCTACGTATGTACCACTCGGGCATATTGGCTACCCATTTTCTGGCTTTCTATGAGTTTCTCCGATCAGATTAAGGTCTCTGAGATGTACATGTAGGACACAGCGGTTTACAAACACATTCGTTCCGTATTCAATCGGGGCATTTTACCAAATATAAATCGTTTTGTTAACTGCATTTCTGCTTTTTTCTGTAATATTATGTTTCGTTAGGAAATGAGTTAAATGAATATTTAGTAAAATTAATTATTACGGTGTGGTACACTGATCATTGGCCCAAATAAATAAGTATTTATATTTTCATTTTTCAGATTTATTCCAATATAATTCAATTCAGTTTAAAAGCTTAACTTTCTATGTGTATCGTGATAAATAACTTTGATTATAGATATGCATGAAGACACTTAAATTACGTAACTTAAGAAAACTAAAAAAGCCATAACCAAACCAAAATCATTATTACGTCTGGCTATTTGATTTTTGTCATCACAAAAATGTATCCATGTTTTGTGACATATTTCTGTTCTTTGTAAACTTTGTCTTCGCCTTTATATTTTACATGTGAGCAAACCAAATATCCATGTTGAGTGACATTGGACAAATGAATAAATACACACATTTACACCTGGGTGGAGAGTGGCCAAAGTGGTTTAATGTCTTGCACTAAGGAAGTTTGTGCTGGGCTGGGATTAGAACCCTCAACCCTTTGATTGAGAGTCAAGTGAACAAACCACTATACCACGACAACGCCACTAGTACTGTATATGTGTCGTGGTCGAGTGGATACGTTACCGGACTGGATCACAAGGTCCCCAGTTAGACTTGTCCGTGTCCCGCCGCAGCACTCATGTCCTTTGGCAAGACTTTGATCTACAAATGCCACATTCAACCCAGGTGATGTAAGTGGTTACGTGGCAGGAATTAATTCCTTGAAATGCTAGAGCGCCAAAAGGCCTAAAATAAAAACTTGTTGTATTGCCCTTTGCGACCGACCCAAAAATCTGAAAATCTACGGTCGGCATTTTAAAAAAGTTTTTTTTTTTTGGAACCGTTTTTAGATTTTGTTTATTAATGTTTGTTTTATAAATGGGATATAAATGCATAAAATCAAATTATTCTGAAATTCTCACTCGTGCAAACCATGGATAATTATGAGGTGAAAAAGATATCAATGGAATGATGACGCTGAAACACATGTATTAAAGCATTAAAAACTGAGAAATATCAGCCAAAAGAGGGCGGGAAAAAAATGAGAAAAAAAAAAAATAAATAAATATCAGCCCAAAGAGGGCGACAAAAAAAAATGTTTAAACAAAAAAAACTTTTCCGACCGACCGACCGACCCATGTTTTGGCACCGAAAGGGCAATAGAGTACCGAAGCCGTGACGTCATAAAAATTTATTTTTAGAATTTCTCAATTTTTTCTTCATATTCCGAAAGAACATCAAAAATAATGTCCAAATCTCGAAAACCAATTGAATATGTTAAGTATCGGCTGAGATATGACCATCTGAATAAATATACTCCCCATAGAGTGTTATATGCTCTGGCTCCTAACCACTAGGAGCCGGAGCATATAACACTGAGTTCCCATAGGACATATATTCATTCAGATG
This sequence comes from Strongylocentrotus droebachiensis, assembly GCA_035222895.1. Taxonomy (NCBI): domain Eukaryota; kingdom Metazoa; phylum Echinodermata; class Echinoidea; order Camarodonta; family Strongylocentrotidae; genus Strongylocentrotus; species Strongylocentrotus droebachiensis. The sequence goes on from JAVYIG010002167.1 coordinate 7,624, forward strand.
GTCATATCTCGGCCAATACTTAACATATTCAATTGGTTTTCAACATTTGGACATTATTTTTTATGTTCTTTCGGAATATGAAGAAAAAATTGAGAAATTCTAAAAATAGATTTTTGATGACGTCACACTTCACCACTCTATACAACAAGTTTTTATTTTACGGTAGGTCTAATGGCAGCCAAGCTATAAAAGCAAGGGTAATAATCGGGAGGAATGTCAAGTCTGACAGATATGAGCTCTATACAAGAACCAATATTATTATTATTAGTACTGGAGCAATCTGTGGAAGGTAGTAACCAAATATTATACATGTATACAAGGAATTGTTTACTTTTTTTAACCAAATTAATGAATGCAGATATGTTAGTGTGTATGTCTTGTGTGCTACATAGACCTGCATGTAGTTATTGGAGATCAAAGAGTATGAGGTCCAACTTAGTCTTCAACATTACCAAATATAATCATCATTATCAAAGTACACACAATCTAACATTTATATGCTGGATCTAAAAAGTAAACAATTATAAAAAGATAGAGAGGCAGTATCGCATTCACTTTGTAAACTTTAATAAACTTTAATGAACAAAAGTACACAACTTGTTATGTTTATCAAGGATGGATAGAGGTAATGCAAGTCACTGAATTAAATTATTAGTCAAAATTCATGTGTGCAAAGTGTTCTTGTGTTTTTGAGTGTAATTATTTTGAGTTGTTATGGTCTCTATTCTACTTAATTCATTTAAATCCAGTGCTGAACTAAGTCACGCTTGATGTAAAATGGAAAAACCTAGACCTTGGTCCAACTTCTTTTTCTCAATTTGAAATTAGACGGAGCGTAAATTTGTACAAATAAAGGGAATAGCAAGAATGTATAAATTCAACCAAAAAAAAAAAATCATCTTGCATTTTATGGGCTGATGGATAAGGAGTATGAATTAAATATAACATAAGAGTTTGATAGAACAAGGTTCACTGTAACATGAATATCAGTACAATTTTAGTACACAATGTTGAAAATTTTACACAGAATGTGGAGGGATGAAGTTATTGAATGATTGCACTTTAAGATAATTTTAATATAACACTTTTGAGAATTGTCATTTTTCCTAATAAACCCCAATGCAGTGGGGTAATTCAAATTATCATTTTGCTTGAATAGAATACTGTTATTACAAAGACGAATTTGGATCCACTTGCATTTTTACAAACACATGTAGTTTCAATAAAATGCATGTACTGCAAATATAATCTCAAGCCGATAAGCCGATACAAGAACATTTCCCATTAGCTTCATTAGTCAATAAAGAAATTGCATAATATATGTAGGCAAACAATTTGAATAGAATAAGCCAACAATCTATGATTAAATATGAATGGTTGTTGAATCCTTCATTGAATGCACCATAAATACAGGTACAACCAATCAACAGTGCTTTGACAGATGAATCAGAAGTCAATGGAACTCAAAATGACAATTCATTTCAAAACATTTGCCATGAACGATTTTACTTCTTCAGTTGTCTGCTTCTCCTCTGTTCCATGCTGAATATATTTCCAATAATTCCTGGGGACCCAAAGTAGTCTCATCTTCTTCATATATTTTGCTTGGTGTCACGTGTCCCACCTCTCGGCCTCTGTGACGTCTACGGGAGAGTCAAGGATCTTGGAGATCTCTTCTGAGAGAAGGTCATGGATGGCCATGCCGTCGTGAACATAGACCCATCTTTTGTTGATGTAGTCGTACCTCTTGGGTCCACTAGTAAAAGCATTGTGAGAGTGAGAGAAGGACAAAAAATATGTGCGGCAATTTTCAGAGAAAGAGAGAGACAGTTGGATAGAGAGAGATATATAAAAGGGGGTGGGTTAGGATGGGAAAGTGATAATGAAAGAGAAAAAATATACGAGTGAACATTATCATCAAAGGAAACAAAGATACTATTATAAGGCAAGGTGGATGGGGAAATTGAATGGGATCAAAACGGCTGATGAATCTACATCATATAGCTCGAATTAGGGAATATACACAAGGCCACAACAGAGCAAAGTCAAATTGCAGTTAGATAAAGATGGTCAAAGCCATTTTAAAGACTACTTTAGAAAAAAGTTCCTGAAATTATAAATCTGTATAGAGTTATGTATTGTCGCTTGATAGATACAGCAGACGAAATTTCACAAAGTTCATCCTCCTTTGAGGCACCTGATCTAATGAACGCATTTTGTAGCTTTGGATAAATAATAATATAACCTAATAGTTTCTTCTCTGTGGCCACCAGATCAAGTTTCTAATCCGCAAGAATCACAAGATTATATTTCAGATAGATACTAGATGTGAACAGAACATACCTTGTTGGGGATGACAGCCATATTTGTTTGTTTGGTGTTTGCTTGTTGATTACATAAGTTCCATGCTCCTGACCAAAGGCTACTGTTAGTACACCAGACTGTAAGAAAAGTATAACAACTATGTTATAAAAAACAAAACACCAAGCTTACAAAAACTCCTTTTATTCATTGTACAAAATGGGGTGTTTTTATGGGCAAAAGCAGAAATAACTAATACTGCTGCACACACTAAAAAGTAGATCAATTATAATTAGTCCATTAGTTGTAAAATGTTTTTTATTGATCAATTACAAAATGTATTACTTAAATCAATAAAATACCATATCAAAACAAAATGGAAAATATAATATAAAACTCAGTTGATGATGTAAGACTCAGTAAGAGTTAAAATGAGATAGGGCCTACTAACTATCAAGCCAAGATTAGAGTTGGACTTCATGATAAAAGTACAAAACTTACACTGTACAAGACATCAAAGTCTGCTGGGCATTTCTCTGAATCTCCCAGTATTTCAAAGAACTCTGAAAGGTGATCCAGCGCCTCATCGACAATCTTCTCAAACTGAAGGTCACTTAGTACTCTGCATCAAAAGAAAAAGTAAAGGAAAACCACTCTTCATGAAAACAAAACAAACTAACAAAATGGAAGACAAAACAAGCAAACAAAATATATAATAAAATAAATGAGGACTAAAAGAAGATTAAAATGGGGAACAAGTATATAATAAAGAAAAGGAATTATAAAAACTCGGATTAAATGAAATTGATGGAAAATGTTGGATATGTGATTATTGAATTCAATTGAAATGACAAGGTTTATTGATAAAAATTCAAATTAAGAGCTAAATGCTGATTAATATACAAGTGAGGATTCATATAGCTTGAGGTGAGATGAAATAAAATCACTCTTTCAACTAATAAACATAGATAATGACACATATTGGAATAAACTGTTGAAAACTCACTCCTTTTCGTTGCTCCCACTTGAATATTTTACACAACCTGTATATCTATCCGCTGTTAAAGCTCTGTGATGAGATGATATTCTTGTAGTTGATGGGAACACCAAGTCCTTTGGCAAGACGGAATGAGGAGCACCTGTTCCTTGCTGGAATGATGCATTCTGTACCTGTGCCAAAGCAAAACAAATTTAGACAAAAGTTAGACAGAAATAAGCGTCTGGTAATCTGGTATGGGTCATTCTTTAATAAAACTGACATTTGTCAACATTCCCATATATGTATAGGTGCGGTCAGAGGAGTCAGATGTAAATCTCAGCGAAACAACCGTTGATATCAGAGACTATACCTTTCGGTCTAGACAAAAGTATGCATGCCACACCGCACGATTAAAATTTGATGTGTTCAGCTGAAAACAAGTAAAAATTGAGCACATAATCTTCTCCCTTTAAAGCGCAATCCACGATTTCTCAAAATCTAACCAAATTTATTAAGATCAATAAATAAAAAAAAAGCGATCCATCACTGATAATAATAATTATGTCAAAATATCATGCAATCACTTTGAATCACTTTTTAATTACAATTTAAATGACATATTCTCTCAGGCAAAAGAAAGGTTTTCAGACCCTTGGCCTTGTCTGTACTATTATTAGACTGGGTAAGCTCATATTCTTTTGGAATGGACGCAAGACTGCAAAGTTTGCTAATCTGTTGTGGATATTTTCACTATTTCACACTTACCGTAAATCCAAAGAAAGTTAAAACAATGGGTAATTTTAGGTTCCTCTTTCCATTTGTGATATAGAAATTTTTTGAAATCTTTCTCAGTGAATTTTTGAGGTATAGAATCTAGACTAGATCTACTGTAGATCTATACTAGATCTAGATCTGTCTGCGAATCTAATTACTGTCGCACACAAACAACCACACCGTTGCACGTTGACACCACAACATTGTGTTTTTTATTCTACTTATAATTTATTCTACTTGTAATAGATCTACATATAATATTTGTTTCGACTATTCTTTAAACATAACTGATAAACTGAAGTGAAGGAAATGGGTAACTATGGAAATATTCATTAGGTATGTTACAATGTGTGTGCTTTCGCCAAGAAGGTTTCTGCCATGGGGCTGTTATGCACTATTGGAGACCAATTTGGATAGCCTACGTAAATGTGATCTTTTGATGGGCTGATTAGATTTTTGTTTCATGATTTCCATATGATGAGAAGAATGACATTGTTATCTTTCATTTCATACTAAACTTTTTATGATTTATGTTTTCGGCGGTTTGTTTTGCTGCACTGTTTCACAAGAGCCGTGTTTAGTGCCATTCTGTACCCTGATCCTACCTACAGGATTTGAAAAAAAGTATACAGACCGATTGGTTAACATGTGAATTTGCTTTTGGTGAAATTTCAGCAAAATCTAACGATTAGAAATATGTTTTTTTGGATGAGGAATGTGAAAATGGCATGCAAAAATGACGGCCCGATTAGCGTTTTTTGTGTATTTACATACATTTTGGGGTAATTTTATGTCATGAAATAGAATCTTTCGGTACATTTGAGATCACAACTTTTGCTTTAAAAACAAAGGAAAACAAAGCAATTAAATACATGATTTCCGGGCGTTTAAAATTGGCATAACTTTCTTATTACTGGGGCTATTATGATGAATGAGGCATCAAATAAAAGGTCTTATCAAGCTCTGTCGAATGGCATAAAGCAAGAGCTTGAATTCTGAGATTTAATTTTTTTGTAACATCCCTATTTCATGTTCATGGACATGGCCTAGCCCTAGGCATGCTAGGCCGATACTAGATCTACTAGATCTAGATCTATATTTCGTGGGATGGGATTTGACTGTTCTTTAACGTAACTTATCAATAACTAAAAATGGAATGGCAATATTATGCCTTAGACCTCTAAAGTGCATGTGTGACCAAGGAGATACATCTCCGTGCCGTGGTGTGCACACTTACTAAATGATAAGTTACCTTCCACAAACAAAATATTGAACAGGTGGGACCGATATAATAAATACGCACCTCAACCAGCACATTTCTGGCCGCTCTACGATGGATGAGCTGAGATAATGGAATCCCAGACATTTTTAATCGTCTCATCATTGAATACATGATTGTTGATATGGGTAAAAATTGGCACTTTGGATAAAAAAGCACTAATTTCTTCTTCAAATTTGAGCTTCAGAAAACTATAAAGGGACACTAATCTTCAGATTACAAGGGCGCACTCTTTCGTCGAAAGACGGAAAGATGATATCATTTTTGTGAGGAACTATTTTGGGTGATTCAATAACAAATGCAGACCCATAATCACGAGTGAATTTCGAAGAAATACAAATCGTCCCTTTGCCTAATGTTGATTCTAAATGCCACTAAATTAATCATTTCATGGTGCAGAATGTAAGTTTTAATTTAGAAATATCTATATTTTGTTTAGAGAGCTGTAAAGGCTAAAGCCTGACTGAGCTGTGGCAGAGTTGAGGCTGAGCTGTGCAGTGTGTGACATGACAGTGATGTGAGGCATGAGGGCTTTGCATTTATTTTTAATTTTTTGTTGAGATTGTGTCTGTGACTGAGTTTTGTATTGTCATGATAGTTGTGTTGCAATACGAATAAATATTGTTGGCTTTTTAAAATCAGGATAAAGAATTCTGCTGGATGTATCAGATGCAGATCTAGATCTATGAAAAAAAAAAAAGGCAAAGGCAATACTCGTATCATAGCTGCGGGATGGATGCATGAGCATGATCGTTATGACTATAAGAGGAGTCGATATATTGAATTGAAAATGGATTGAAATATGATTTAATATTACCATATTATTACTAACCATGCTAACTAAGTATTAGCTTTGTATTAGTCAGAACTATTATTAGTGATTAAGATTATCACTAAGGAAGTACGTTCGTGTGCGTACATTTATGATTTTAATACGCTAAACGATATACATCTTTAATCATTGGCATTGCATGATGAAAAATTGCCATTTGGGTACTAGTCTGTACATGTACACGCTACATATATATATATATATATATATATATATGTATATATATATCCAGGTCAGATCAGAAGCAGGACTTCAGTAATACGCAAACTCTTTATTTTGTATGATTGTATTATTTCATTAAAGAAAAGAAATGAAGAGAAGAAAGGGAAAGTTTCCAAATTGTTACAACACTAGCCGCCTCACCAATCAGCGTTCGGCTTCATATTGACATTTTTTTTTTACCATCATAATGATCAGTGCTGTCGACTGAATGTAGGATGAGTCTAGAAATGAAAATGCATTTATTTAATTTTTGTTGTTTTGTATATCCAGATTGTAGGGAACATGGCGTATGGTTCGCAGACTCTCCACAGGGCATATTCTGGTAAGTTTACATCTTGGCTCATTCACAGATGACTAGTTGTCCGAAGTGTGCACGCAATTGTCTTTGGTACTTTCATTCTTTGTCCATGACTTATTGACTTTCCACATTTGGCAAAATGGGAATATACAATTCTAGAAAATTGTTCTGACAAATGGTCTCAAATTGTGTCATGGTGGGTGACTTGGGTCATACTTATATATTAACTCTTCAAAAATTGTGTCACATACAAGCTGTGCACATATTCCTCTGTCTGTCTCGAAAGACAATAGAATATTGCGCTAGTTGTACTAGTTAGTTTCTTGGTGTGCAGCTCCTGCTGTGACTAAACAGTCCAATCCTAGAGAGGCAGGTCCTGTTGCAGTTGCTGCAGACAAAAGTCATTTGTGGCTGTGCTGTTGAAGCCGTAGCTAGATGTAGCTGCTGTCTTTGTTGTCTTTTCTCCTCCCACTGTTCTGCTCTCCTCTCCTCTGATCACTCCTCTGTACAGTGTTTACCCGTCTTCACAACGCGTCTCCATTTAGGGCGGTCTGAAGCACATATTACGACATGTCCATGTACATGTATATACATGTACATGGACATGTGAATTTTGTCCTTTAGGAAAGGCTCATTTTAAAGCTCAGTCATGTACATGTAGTATAAATCACCTCAACAATATGATGACACTGTACTGTACATGTATTATAGTAATTTATGTACTTAGTGAACTACCGGTGCTATTGTTCAATTTTTTTTTAAATTTCAAAGCACATTGTATACTCTTGTATATTCAATTTTTGATGAATGAATTGATAAAGAATTCAGTGACTGCTGGTAACAATGATTGATGAGTGTACAGTGTAGTAATGTAAACGTAGTGTACATAATTAATGCTAGTGATCTTTACATAGTTCTATAATATGTTTTATGGTATCAACTTTCGTTATAATCTGTTCGGGGGTGTGGTGAATATTTTTGTATTAATTATGATGATATTCAGTCCAATCTTTAGGACAGCTACATATACACTGAATAATGCATCAGAGAAAACAAGCACTCGATATATGCACTTACTATACTGTAATCTGTATATTCAGAATGAATTAGAATTAAAGATATCTTTTGCATGTCCTGTACATTTCTCCTTAATTTCTAGCAGAGGATACAGTGTAGGAAAAGAAAAAGACGTTTTATTTGGTTTACACATGACATGACATTACAATTTACCAAATTGTGCATGGTCGTGGTTACAACAAAATGACTGATTAAAATACAATGGCATTTTCGAACTATCACTGATAAGTAGCTGTTTTAATTCATTTGTTTGAAGCAACTTGATATCAGGTTGGTGTTGTCCTGTATGCCTGCCAACTCAATGCTGAGCATGAACTTAATACTTCCTGATCATGAAATCTTAAATTGGCAACAACTAATCCTGACATATACGTGTCTGCTTGTTTTCTTACAGTGTCCAGTGTGGAGGGGGTTGAGTTGCGACTGAGTGACAAGTTTAAGCCTACTACCAAAGTCACGCTGCCACTTCAGTACAAACACAAGGAACCACAGCTTGTGAATACTAAACTGGAGGTATACTGAAAATAGAAAATATAAAAGAGAGAGAGAGAATGAGAATGAAATGATAGAATCCATTCAGAAAATGTGATCTCAAGCCTTGTGATAGAATGCTGTAAAACCAGATACTTTTGCTACTTTTGCAAATAGTCAACGGCAACTATTTTTGGGGCAAGTAATTTAACAAATTTCCATAACATTGTGTGGTGATCAATGTGATTTAAGTTACAAAGCTTAACCATTCACAACGTTTGCAAAATTTTCATGTAAATATCTGGTTTTACAATTTTATTAGGATGAAATTATCGGAATATTGTTTGTCCATATATCTTGTACTTGTTAATAATTCCTCTCTTGGTCCACTGCTACCTTTACCATTATTATTTGAATTCAATATAATTCTCATACATTGATGTCTCTATCACCTATTATCACAGTACGATTTTCAGAATGAGAACACCTTTCTAGAATGGCTGAATGGTGTAAGAAGAACCGAATCAGAGAGGGAGGAAAAGAGGAAACAACAAAAACTTGGAGCTGAGGCTGCTGAAGCCGCTTTACAACGAGAAGAGACAGTACCGGACGGACCAAAGACAAGTAGCAATGAGTTTCATATGCAAAGTAACATGTTACAGGGTCCTGCTCTGCCTCCAGTGGCAGCGACCCTCAGCAACGAGATTCTTCAACCAGTGCCTCTAGCAAACAGTATTTCCAAGCCAGCCAATAATAATAAGAATGTCAGGACAGATAACTGGGATGACTTTGAGGGCAGGTCACTACCGTCGCATGATCCGTTCGAACTGGCTGAGCTAGACACTATAAATGATATGGAGGAGTTGCGTAGTGTTCTGGCCAATTCTGCACCGCTGGCCTCAACGGCTGTCCATAACAACCAACTCCAACAGTCCAGCCCTCCTCCTATGGATGTCGACACGGAGGATGCAGCATCTTCTTTGATTAATGCCACGGATATACCAGCATCAGAGGAGAACAATCAAGTAAAGATGGAGACAAATCTCAATCAAGTTTCCTTCAAACCAGAAAAACAAAGTCCTCCTGAACAGGAAAGTAAACCTGCTGCAGTTCCTCCGGCCTACCGACCCACAGAGCAATCCGTTCCTCCCCTCCCTAAAAGAACTTTACAAAGTACTTCTATTTCCTCAGTTCAACCACCTCTGAGGAATGATCCTTTTGCATCACATAGTCTCCTTCCTCCCATAGGTCCTTCGAGAGAGAACTCTGAATCCAGTCTAATGTCCTCTAGTTCTGGAGGCGTTGGACCCACTCCACCTGATCAAGGTCGATGGTCACCTCCACCTAGCTACTCATCTGTTGACTACACAGCAGTGTCATCAGGGAGTACTTCTAATGCACCTATTGACCGTCCTCCAAATTACCCCATGGTGAGTAGAGATCATCTTTAATCCACATGTACCCTCCTCTAGGTTTATTAATAACGGTTGCACCTTGATAACCCTCTAATAAGTTTTTTTGAATAACATTTGTTTCTTAAAAAATTAACAGATACCTCTCACTTCAAACATAACTAATTTTACACTAGATCATGGGATGTAAATTATGTACATGTCTGTTCAATAAAAATAAAAATAAAACTGAACTGAATAATCATAAAAAGATATTCCAAAATTGAGAAAGTTTATGTTAAGAAAAGAAAACTAAAGGTTACACACAGCTTACCTGTTTGTTCTTCTTTTCTTTGGGAGGAGGGGGGGGGGGGGGGGGGGGGGGAGGCAGTCTTCTGTGGATCATATATTTTTCTATACATGTACATATTTTTTAACATCACCCCCAAACCTAGTGTAACTGTTGCAGTGTTTTGCATGCTGTTTGTGTTTATAACCCTTCAACCTTCTAAGCAATGTGATTATTTTATCACCTTATGATTTCTAGCTTTTAAACCTTTTTATGAATATCACTTTTAGTTATTATTGACAGTCTTGCTTTATATCCAACCTTTCCAATTTTGCTACCAAAAAGTTTATGTTTTTGTTGTTTATTAGTTTGCTGTACTTTATTAAACTTTCTTGTCCCATTTCAACACTAAGCTGTAATTTCTTTGCTCTTTTATGCACATGGACATCTTTACAAAGCTTTAAAAAAACACTCCTCCTGCAGCCTGAATCATCCATGCCCCTGTACACAATGTATTCTTCTTTTTCAAATGCATCAATATACTTTTCATTGTACTTGCATATTTATTCAATACATGTACAGTATACCGGTACTAGTAATTATGAATCAAGAATAACGTAAAGCAGTTGAGCAATTTCCTGCTGTATAGGAATATTTGCCTATTCACTGGTACCTAGCAACTAAATACTAAATTCATAATGTCATTAGACAAAACAATCTTAAGTGTGCATGACAGAGTTCATAAATCATAATGCTCGTATACATTTATGTAATGAGCAGAGACATATTTTCCACACATTTGCAGAAGCAATTGAATGTACTGTAGGCCTAATAATTGCATCAGGGGCCAACATATTATTACAAGCATGATGTTTCCGGCCCCAAGAAATGAATACAGACAGGTTTTATGAAATACACAGCTGTTATATGTGTGAGTCATATCTATTGGAAAAAGTTGCTTGTACTGTAGTACACTCAAGTTGAGACCTTGCATCTAATATAAAATCATAATTTGGGTAGGAAAAGTGTTGATAGTTCAAACATGTTCTTGGCTCAAGACCAAAAAAAGGACTTGTGTTTTTTATATCTTGTGTGTTCAGTATCTGCTAATCATACATGTACAGTATGTCAGGCTGATATTGTAAAAACACCTGGAAGGAAACCTAGCTTTATTACATTATGGCTGTATAGGGACTGGGATTTGCATGAATGTGTAAGTATACAAGCACATGTAAATGCATGCACAGTACGTATGTAGCACCATTCTATAAAGCTTTTCACATAGATTTGTGTGAAGATGTAAAATGAAGAAAGTATTCATACCAAAGACATGTACACACCCCCTGTGTACAAACATTATTTTACAGCAATATTCCAATTGTATAATATTATATGTAAAGAAACATAGGAGTGTGAGGAGAAAAGGAGAGTAGGAGAAATACTGTACATGTACATGTAGAGCAAGAAAATGATAATTATTAGGAAGATAAATTAAAAGGAGAAGAGGAATGAACAGAAAGAGGTAATGAGGGGGTGTACATGTAATGACACAAAAGAATAAATTATGAAGAGATAAAAAGAGCATTCTAAAGGAGAAAAAATATGTTTAAATAACAAGATCGAAGTGAAGAGTTGTAGTGGAAAGGGAGAAGAAATCTTCTACTGAGAGCATGAAAGGAATTGCATGTAAACTCTGTAACAGTTTTAATTTCAACAAACTTCATGAAGTTGATTTTGAATTGGAAGACAATATCGTGATCAGATACTCTTCAAAAGTCCTTGTATCACATCAGATTTCATATGAGATGCAGTAGATAACATTCTTCCATGTCCTTCATAGAAATGGAATCCAAAGGGCACTCCTTCCCTACAGTACATGCAGCCCTCTGTTATATCAGAACTTCACTTCAAATCAATTATATTTTGTGTAGGGTCTTATCAGGCCTGTTCAGTGTTATTTTTAGGGAAACACTAGAAAAACTTCCTGTTTTTAGTTACCTATAATTAAAATAGCAGCTGTATCTAGAGCATGTTTCTGTGACTTACACAATTAAATAAAATGTAACACAATACAATGTATATTAGGCATAGTATGCTTTACTGCAAACATGTTCAAAGTGCATGTACAAAGCTTTATCTGTAATACAGTACATGTACTTGCATGTACATGAATGTTACCCAAGCTTTATCAAGCATAATCTTCTATTTGTTTAGAGGTGGCACCAGTAAATTATGAACCTTTTTCTATCAAAAAGTGTAGATAACATTTTACATTTTGAGTGTTGTGCCAATTGATAAAAAGAAATATTTATCAGTCATAATTATACAAAATTGTACTGAGATATATATTTGCAGTCATGTTTAAAAATAAAAAACCTTACTTGTTTACCAGTATTCCTTGTAGGCTTACACAATTTGTGTTGGAAGCAAACCTTTATAAATGCAATTATATGTACAGAGGTGTCCACGTTTGGCAATTATACTTCAAGAGTACAATGTATAGTGCCCAGGAGAATCAGCTGCAAGATCTCTAAAAACTCGCAGATAAACATTAAAAAAAAAAAAAAAAAATCAATTCATGGAGACAGGAATTAAAAAAATGGAAGCCTATTTACATGTTAGGTACATGTACCTACAGTGTATACCGGTGGTGAATATACATGTAGAACATTATTTGTCCTGAAATAGCAAAATATCATGTACAGGTGTACATGTAAGTATGCATACAGTACTGTAGTTACAAGTATGATACATGTACATATGCACCTACTGTACATGTATAGCATGTGCATGCATGTACAGTATGTACATTTGTACATACCTAGTAGTACTGTACGTCTGTACATGTACTAAAACACCGTTACTGCCCCTTCAATTTTGGTAGGCAATGTTGACCTTTCTTATGTGACACTGTAAATATTAACCTTTGTCATCGTGAACAATGAAAAATAGATTGTCCCATTTTTATAAAAGCACAGGCCACAGGGATATATTTGTTGGGGGAGATACAATGCACAAATGTCTGCTTTGATTAAAGGTAATACATATGTAGTTGTGGTAAATTTTGAAAATTGGGCGGATTGTGATTTTTTACAATTTTGATATATTTGGATGCCCCTGAGGATGTATTATGCACTAGAAAATTTAGCCCCTAAAACACTTCTGCTTGCAAGAAAAATTGAATATAAAAATTTACTGGAGCTCCAGGTAAATTTACATGAATTTTAAATAGCGCCTACGGCCGTACAATGGTAGCTGCAACCATGAAAATCTCAGAATTTAGTTGTGATATATAATTTCCAAACGGGAATCGCTAATTGGTCTATTTTAGTCAAGAAACATTGTTTTATAGCTTAATTAATATCTGGACCTTGAGAGGGAGCTACATGTATACAACATAATGAACCAACTATAATGAACCAATATGAAACTTGCTTGTCAACAATGTTCTCAAAGTTGTCACCCTCAAATAGAAGAAAACTTGTAATTCATATACATACATGTATTAAACAGTAAAAACCATAAGCTCATCATTACTCTATAATTTTACAGGGGATTGGAAAAGTAACCGATGGTGATTGAGCTTATGAATATTACTTACACGTACCTCTTCTGTCCACAAATTGAAATTTTTTGCTCGAGTTGAAATCAAAAAATTGATTTGAAATCATAATATCAATGTCTAACACGTACCTCGTCCCGCCCTCCACATTGTTCCATTGCTGTTTTTTCATTGCACTTTTGCAATTCTAAAATGTTGTGATTGCAGTGGCATTTCCTATCTTTTTATCTTCTTCTAGGATGAACTTCTAGATGCTAATTTCTCTCCAGTGGTGAGTTGTTGTGTTTGTTTGTAACTGACTGTTTTGTTATTTTTCTAAATCTATTTCTAATCCTAATTCTTTGATGTGTGGATATAATGTTGACTTTACTCATCTTCAATTGGACAAGCCCAAGATATTTTGATGATGTCCAGCAAACGACCAGACACTGTTGACTTGCCTTTTTTTGCACATTTTTGGACCAAGTGGGAGTTGTATTTCACACTTGTACACTTATACTAGCTCATTTAATCTTTTCACAACAAATATGACAACTGCATTCAAGATCAGTATATGATGTAGAGGTCTACATGTACTTTCCTTTAACACCAAGACAATCCCACTTTGGGTGATTAATTATATGTTTCATGTGTGGATACTAGGAATGGGGTGTTTTTTAAAACGTAACAAATTCAACTTGCCAATTTTATACATCCACTTCTAAACCATGACTTCTTCTGGTTCAAAGTATTATTATTTCATTGTCGCTATCCCTAAGAAAATGTCAGAAGGCTACAAAGCTCACTTACAATCAATGTGCTTATAATATAAAGTGCCTTATAACTCTTAAAATCAAGGTATCATGAGGATGCAGCAGCCTTGTAAAATCTTCCAATAGCCCCCCTTTACAACAATTTTTTGTTTTACATTGAGGTTATATCACAAAAGTTGTATGTGAAAGTGCCAACATGTGTGTGATCATTACAAGATTTACTTTGGGAATGACTAACTGGCATAATAAATTGTAAATGTGCTTGCTGACAATTTGAATAAATATTGTGGCAACTTTGGCCCAGCACCCGTGCACAGCAAATCGTCGCCTGGCTGGCAGAAGGGCGTTAGCTCAAAATTCAATTGTGGCCGTGTTCTACTATAACATTTCTATTAGTCTTTTAAGTTTTAAACTAATTTTCGGAACGGAAAGCAGTTTAAATATCAAACAAATCTTTAAATGCGAATAATTCGAAAAGTAGATTTCGAGTCGCTCGCGTGCTAACGCCCTTCTGCCAGCCAGCCGACGAAATCAGTGTTTTCTGACGATTACTAAAGGACATGCATTAAAAATCAGTGTGTTCACTAATCTTTGCATATTTTCTTCACTTCATGTACACAGAATCTGAGTAGTTACTCCCCGTTGCCACCGGCATCCCGCCATCTAAGCACCATCAACACTGAGCCTCCTCAGGATCCAACGTATGAAGCAATGAACGTCGAGGAGAAGAACTTTGTGAATACTATAGTCAGCATGGGATTCCCTAAGGGAAGGACGGCTAGAGCTGTGAAAAACATTGGCAGTGATGATAGACAGGTAAGGGTGTAGGTTATTAATGAAAGCTATGAACATGGATCAGTTCTATTACAGAGACTGTCATTGAAAAGGCCTTCCCTATGAGAAGGATGGCAAGAGCTGTCAAGAACATTGGCAGTTATGACATACAGATCAATAGAATGTAATTCTATTGATAAAAATATATACAATTGTAAGAGTCCAAGAACTTAATGAATATTGTTGTTATCATGGTATTCCCTAAGTGAAGGACTAGATGACCTGTCAAGAACATGTAGGCAGCTATGACAGACAGGTATGTCTATAAAATCAGGGAACATACAGGATTTCTAAGAATGTTTTATCAGTGCCATCACTGGCATGGGATTTTTCAAGGGCAGAACATCTTGGCTGTCAAAACCCTGTATAGTGAAGACAGAGAGTAAATTGACAGAAGTTTGAAACATTTTTTTTTTTTTTTTTTTTTTTTGGAGGGGGGGGGGGGGGGGGACCCAACTATTAACACTATATCATGGTAGAAATGTCCCCTGAATAAAAATACTCTTTAATTGCCAATGTCTTTAGAATATAATGAGGTATAGCTGAATAGTTTGGATGAAATTGTCATGCCACACATGTGTGTAGTCCCATTTACCCTTTCCTTTGTGCAGTGCATGTGATTTTTAGCATGATCGATTGAGTCAATTTCATTTCAGTTTGATTATTCCAAAACCTCAGTCTACATCAATGTACTTCAAAATCAACTGTTCCAAATTGCATCCAGACAGTTTCTTTCATAATGTCATTAAGTGACCAGGGCTGATTTTTATCTTGAATTTATGACAGCTTTCTTTTAATTTTGTGATTCCATTTGTTACAGGTGGTGGATCTTCTATGTGCAGTTGACTCTCTATGTGGCCAAGGGTTTCCAGAAGGGAAAGTGGAGGTTGCTCTCAGCTTACAAGATAACAATCAAGATAAGGTATGCATTGAATAGAAGCCACTACACACACTTGACGATTGTATGACACATGTTCCGATGACATTAACTCCACGGTCAATATCTTACGCTAATCAAATTCTTGATGTCAATCATGGACCAAACACTATTCCTTTACCTTACCCTAACCCTAGCCCTATTTATTTAAGACTAAAGCCGAGGAGCAGTAGTTGCGGGAGGATTTTTTTGGAGCCTCACTTTATGACAAAGTTTATGACCAAGTCTATTTAGAGGAATTTTTCACATTGGATTTAGGGATGAATGTACCTTCATTTACATTTTACTCAGAATGTCAAATGTCAAATGTCTAGTGTTGGCAGAAAGAACATAAAATGTTCCAAGATACACAACAGTTTATTATGTAAGATTATACTTAAGAAATGTTGGAATTTGATTCACATTTTGTTTCATTCCAGAATATTCTACAATCCATAGCATTTAAGAGTAATTAAGGGACATGTACATCTGGATTCAGAG
This sequence comes from Strongylocentrotus droebachiensis, assembly GCA_035222895.1. Lineage (NCBI taxonomy): Eukaryota > Metazoa > Echinodermata > Echinoidea > Camarodonta > Strongylocentrotidae > Strongylocentrotus > Strongylocentrotus droebachiensis. Next base: position 24,102 of record JAVYIG010002167.1, read on the forward strand.
AGTACCATATTTTCCTATTTTCATTGTTTTGATGTCAACGAAGTACACTTTCTGGGAGGTGTTTCACAAAGATCCTAAGTTGAACTGATCTTTAAGTTGGACCTAACAATTATGGAAAGCCGTTGGCATCTTTGAAAATATTTTGTAAAAGTTATTTTTAAAAGGCAAAAAACGCGATTCAAATCATTTATGTTTTCTGTTATCAAGAAGATTTCATGTTCTTGATGTGGAATTTATGAAAAGTCTAAATACTGCAATTTTTGTTTTTGAATATATTTCATTACGAGGCTACAAATAGCTCTCCATAATATTTAAGTCCAAACTTAGAGTTAAGTTTGACTTAGGATCTTTGTGAAACCCCTCCCTGATTTATGTCTTCTTCTATCACTCACCTTTCTATCTTTCTTTCACTTTGCTATAGGCTTCAACCTTCTTGAAGCTGTGGCAGAGGTTTGAGGAACTTGGCTTCCAGGCTGAGGATATCAAGAGAGAGCTGATTGTCCATGGCAACGATGAGGAGAAGGTTCTTGATACCCTGACCCGATGACATCGTCATCATCATCATCATCGTAGTTGTCGTCATCGTCGTAATCGTCATCATCATCATCATCGATATCACCATCATCCTGATCATCAGTCGTCCTATCAATTTATACAAAGTAGTGTCTGGCACAGCTGATGTGAAGCAGTCAATGAGTAAACAAATAACTTGACAACCTGGGCCCTGTTGCATAAAACTTATTATTGATGGTGACTTTGCCATCAGTTGTAACTACCATGGTAACAGGGCTCAACAGCCAATGAAAAATCAAGGTTTCCATGGTGGTTACCATTGATGGCAAATTTACCATCAATGGTAAATTTTGTGCAACAGGGCCCAGTGGGATAAGTGTGTTTACATGCATGATGGCTTTTTCAGCAGGGATGAATGTATCCTTGTTCTAACTGAGTTATTACAAAATTTTACGAAAAAGTAACACAAGCTACTTATAATACATGTTTGCACATGCATCTCTTTTTCATTTTCACTTGTTTGTAATTCGCAACCTTATGACAATAAGTGAAATTCGCGAAAAACAAAGCCCTTGCAAACATATACAATATTAATAATGACAAAAAAACATGCTATGATATATTGTAGACTTATGCAAGTTCTCAAATCATCAGAAGATTTCTGTATAAATGATTATGTGATTAATTTTAAAATTCTTTGATTGAAGAACACTTGAGCATGTTAGTTAGGATTTGCTTTATTCAATATCCTTCAATGGCCAAATTGGAGGGGGGGGGGGGGTTAATTTGGTGCTCCTAGAAGGTGGAGAACCCATATATTGCTGGAGCAAGTCAACAGTGTGTGATGTGGAATGGAATTTTGAAGGGCATTGTGTTGTATATACATGCGCATTTCTGTTAAACTACTTTAACAACTTCACAAAATGAAAGCTTATTAATGTTTATCGGTGCAGCAAATAGTGAAGGCAGCTTGTGACCCAATTATCTGTAATCTGCAGTTATTTTGAAAGGGATGGAAAATCAAACGTCTGCTTGTGCAAGGAAACTTTTGTATGTACATGTGGATGTATGTGTATGTGGGGGGGGGGGGGGGGGGGTGGGGAGGTATAGCCATATGTGTGTAATGCAAACAATTCCAGCAGAGTGAATACAAAACAAATAATTAAATGGCATCTACCATTTTGAACAATGTCTTCAGAATGTATGAAAATAATGTAAAGTGCATATATTAATAGAAATCTGAAAAATCTTCACAGGAAAATGTTTGTGGATTTATAAAATAATTGTTTGTTGTCTTTTAAAAAGAAGTTTTTATATCAAGATTTGTTTTGCTCATCCATCAACATTTGGTGGATTTGGTAACAGTGTTGGTATGAAATTGCTATGTGAAAGTACTAAATTTATGGAGAAGATGGTACATGTATATGTTTGGACATATATTTAAACTATATAAAGAGCAGTTACTTGTGAGATATATTTTTCAGCATGAGTGATTCCATTGAGTTGAAATTTAATTTGGTATACATGTCAAACATCCATGTCATAACGTACTCTCAACTGTATTTGGTATAGATTATACATGTAATATACTTTCATAGATTATTTTGATATTATTTGTTTTGACATGTTATTTTACCAAGCTACCAAGCTACATGTATTATCATGGGGGGGGGGGGGGGGGGGGTAGTAATACTAATAATGATAAAAATTATAATGATTAAAATAATAACAAAAACAACAGCATCAATAACAATATTATGATAATATGATGATATAATTATCTGATATTGCGCCATCTATCCAGTAAAACTATCCTAAGGCACATTATGAAATTAAGAAAGTCAGAAAGAAGAAATACAAAACAGACTACAGGATAATTGTGTTAAATTACATTGAGGTACTGCAAGCATTTGGAAAAAGGACTGTCTTTAGGTTAGACTTAAAGGAATCAAAAGTTTCTAAGGAACGTATATGAACTGGGGAATGGTTCCATTATATTCCACATACTAAGAATCTTGCTTTACGATTGGTCAAAAGTAATCATGTGATGAAAGATAGTTCGCCCATCATTGATGGGAGAAGAAAAGTTCGTTAATTGATGACTTGTTGCTCTAAAAGGACGGAAGAAGTGAAATGTTTCCAAAGTGGAATATAAAGCAAATAATCACTTTTTGGTTTCAGGCGATGACAAACTATCACTTCCTTGGCAATCTGAATGTATACACTATCTTTCCTAAGCTTTGCTTTGGAAAGATAACTACATCCAGATCGCCTCGGAAGTGATAGTTTGTCCCATCACCTTCACCAACGGTAATTATTTGCTTATTAACATGGTGCAACAGCTGAGAAAGCCCGGTCTCCAAGACATGACCTTGTTCGCTGGTGCATTATCTGTCTGAACCCTTCGTCTAATTAACATTTTTAACATAGTTTAACCCATTGGTGATGAATATATTTCCATAAAAGAAATACTAGTGAAAAGTATTAATTTGCTCTACATAGTCACTTAATATGCATAAAAGTAATATTGTATTGAAATCATGATGTTATTTTTGTACGCTGTATCGTTTGATTTAGTATGATTAAATTGATTATTTAGACAAATTATTATTTATTTCATTATTATTTAGACAAATCTTATCCATAATCTTTGAATAATCACATAGCATGGTATGTTGTGTAAAATGTTTATAGGTAAACCATATTGTAGTAGAATATTGTTTGGGGTAGATGGCATTGCATAAAACAAGACGTTCTGAAAGTCATGTTTATTTCCACCTATACTCAGCGACATTTACAAAATATTATAAACATAATAATACATATATTCTCTTTTTGTGTTCTCATGCCTGGCCTTAAACTCTCTCCCTTTCTTGGTAATAAGAGTAAGGCAACAGTACTTTACATTTTCCATCACATTGCCATAATAAGAAAGAGGGAGTAAAAGAGTGCAAGTTTTTGGGTTTAAATACAATTCTTCAGATTTTATATATTTGTTATTCTGCATGTGTTTCACTCATTGGGAATGTTTAGATGGTGGGTTATTACCGATATTTCTTATCCCTTTTCATTTTTAGTTTGTTTTTATTTCTAGTTATTGCAATATATTATAAGCCTTTTCTGTAGAAACACTGAGGGTGTTACATTCATGCTGTAAATTATTTCAAAGATTTATATGATATTATAATTGTGTATTATGACTGGCTTTAATAATGAATCCATTAAACTATTAAAAGAAATGTATTGAGTTTATACAAGTCTTTATGTACACAGCATTTGTTTGCAATGCACTGGATATAAGCATGATATTCTTCAAGGCAGTAGTTACCTATTGATTGATTAGTAATCAGGGGGAAGAAAATAGGAAGAAAAAACATTTTTTTTTTAGATTTGTTGAAGTTTAGAATATAATACATGTATATCCCAAATCAAATCAATCATTCATTAAACAGCACTGTGTACAGTACACATGGTGATTGTATTGATCTGATAGCCTATACATGCCCGGATATAAAGAAGAACAAAAATGGGGGAAAATAATTGGAAAGATGCAGTGAATTTTTTTCTTGGGACATGTCCTTTTGGTTAGGATAAACATTCGATAAAGAAACGATATGCAGGTGTGCACTGTAGCATCGTATGTTTGATATACATGCATTAGTTCACCCAATATATTTCTAATTCATTTACACAAAAACAAGAAGAAATAGATGTAGATTGTTTGTAGAGTTTAACAAGTGGTCATAATCACAGAAAAGATGAAGAAGTTAACAAAATAGATGGACCGACGTTGAACAGCTATTATTACGATTCACGTGATATCTTTCGGTTCTCTGTCTTTCTTTCCCTCCAATTTCTTATTATTTATCTTCCTCCTCTTCTTCTCCTCCCCTCCTTCCTTTTCTTACTACCCTACTTGTTCCCCTCTTCTCCTCCTTCTCCTTCTTCCAATATTTCTACTCTTCATCTTCCTCCTCTTCCTATCCTCCTTTTCTTCTTCTTCTTTTTCTTGGGGTGGGGAACAATGTGAGAATGAAAGAGCGAGGGAGAAATTATAATAGTAATAATACTCAGTTTTTATATAGCGCTTATTATAATCATTAAGCGCTTCCAAACTTAAAGATTATTACCCCGGCTAATAGCTGTACTGCCATTGGGAGAGAGAGAGAGAGAGAGAGAGAGAGAGAGAGAGAGAGAGAGAGAGAGAGGGGGGATAGAGAGAGAAAGGGGGGGGGGGGTAATAGAAGGATACCTTGATGACATACAGCATGATACTTACATTAACCTAATCGATTTCAATTATTGAATACCCGGAAGGGAAATATTTGTTAAGGAAAACATTAGGTCTCTTCCTGTAAGGCTAGGCCATAGTTCGATTATTGTTGACATTGTCTTTCTCATGGCAATGACCTGTCTGTATTATCATCTTCCATCAACCCTCAAAATAAAGGGAAACACATCAATTTGCGTCGGAAGGTATTTGATGATAGAATAAAACCATGTACGCTTATGGGGACTATTACGTGGAATAAAAAATTAACGTACATACTTTCCGATGTTTTTCAACTGTTGATGATTTAGAAGGAGAAGAAGAGGAGGAGGAGGAGAAGAAAATTATGAGAAGAAGAAGAAGAAGAAGAAATAATAAGAAGAAAAAGAAACAAGAAGAAGAAGAAGGAGAAGAAGAAGAAAAAGGAAGAAGAAGAAGAAGAAGAAAGACAAAGAAGAAGATGAATAAAAAGGAAGAAAAAGGAGAAGACGTAGAAAAAGAAGAAAGAAAAGGAGAAGAAGAAGGAAAGGAAAAAGAAGAAGAAAGTAAAAATAAGAAGAAAAAGAAGGAGAAGAAAGCGAAAGAGGAGAAGAAGAAGAAAACCCTGAACCAATGACTATACCTAAACCTAACCCCAACATTACCGAATACCCAACATGAACTTTTCTTTATATGAAAAAACCTTGTGCGAATGTCGCAAAAACAATATGTCGTATCACCGGACATCAAGAAAAAAAAAGATTACCAAACATTAAAGGAAACCGAACCCCAAGAAATGACTTTACTTATTCTGAGAGATCTGTTACATCATTGCCCATTAGTCTACAAGATTCCCCACCAAAATGTATGAGAGAGGTATAAAGCAAGAATAAAGTAGTTTCTCAGCTCGACATGGGCATTGCCATTTTCTTGATAACGTGACGTACTATGCGAAGTCGTTTATCAAGTAAATGTATTCAAATTTATAGATGCTTCCTGTACATACGTGTGTGGTGATGAAGCATTTTATTCACCTGCTATTATCCTTTGTACTACAATTGCAAGAACGCAAATTGCATAAAAAGTTGGTGCTCTTCTGGGGTGAAGGCTTCTCATAAATGAAATAGATTTGTCAACTACTAAAGTGTAGTATTTATAAATGAATTTAATTAATTTTGTTCCCCTGTTATCTATTTTTCACCAAATATAATTTTTATCTTTTCAGTTATGATTTTTCCTCATTGAAAAGTAAAGGTTTCGTTAGTGATTTAAAAATTATTTCCAACTAAAGCTTGGTGCATGGTACATGTACAACTTCAACTGGTACGTCACATTTCCGAGAAAATGGCTGCGCCCATGTCATAATAAAAGGCATCACATCATGCCAGGAATATCTTCATCTATATATCTCTTGTACATTTTCGTAAGGAATATTGTACATCAAAGGGCAGGAATAAATGTCATTTTTCTGAATACTACACTTATTCTTTGGGGTTAGGTTTCCTTTAAAGGTCAATCTGGTTTTTCCGACAATAATTGTCTGAGTATTATATTTTCTTTTGTTCCGAGTCAGGATATGAATCAGAATTATCACATTTTAATGTTTTTAGGTGTTTGTTTTAATAAAGTCAATCCAAGCGTCATCTGTTTTAAGCTAATTGATACTCCAGCTTCTCGACCTAAAGCGAGACGAGATTTCTTTACATAAATGAGTGAAAAATTAGTTTTCTACATTACAGTTGTTTCACTAATTTGTGTCTAACTGTCTGTAATGCATATACAATAGCTAATATAGTTGATTTATAAGTAAGTAAACAAACAAATAAATGAAAATTCTTATCATCAACAAGTAATCGTGACCGAGCGGTTAAGGCGATAGACTAGAAATATATTGGGGTCTCCCCGCGCAGGTTCGAATCCTGCCGATTACGGTATCTTTTTAGCGCTTAGAAACTTCGGTGGTAAGCGCTTTATAAGTAACGTTTTTATTATTATTATTATTTATTATCCTTATTAATAAAACATGTTTTTTATTTAGAGAATTACTACAGCAGCCTTCAAAGAAGGATATTGATAGTCAAGTTGATTAATCACGATTTTTGGATGTAGGCCTATAGAGGAAAAAAAAAACGAACGAGTGATCGAGTTCCGTCGTTACATCGGAAGTGGTGAAGATCTCTCCCGCAGTGACCATACGTAATCTACACATCACAGGCAAACCAAACACTAACAAAGTACTTTGGCATATTATTCATGTGTCGGGGCGTCGAATCATAATCTTGATTAAGGAAAGAGGGGGGGGGGGGTACAGGAATGCGAATTAATCATGTTAATGGGCATGATTTCTTCCATAGGATGCACATGCAATGTATACTATTAGGGGCACCTACCCCCCTGCCCTTTCACCGGGAATCAGTACCCCTGTTCCAGTATAGCACTTGAAATTAATTAAATGTATTCATTGATGATTATTAGTACTTCCATAGATCACGTTCTTACAATGATAAACTAGGTTAATGTTAATAATTTTGTTGTATGTTTTATCAACAGAATAACATTATTTTTACTTTGAGAACCTGACGAGTATTGTGAATACTTGTATGAATACACATCGTTCATTACATTTAGTACATTCATCGATTTTTAAAACAAGCATTGTTTTTATATCTACCAGTGTAACACATAAATTGTATTTCTTTACATATATGAATAAATTATCATTCAAGGTACCTTTGAAGGAACACGTAGCAAAGGAAGACCCAAGCTAAGATGGAATGACGGTCCTAGGGATATCACTGGCCACCCTTTCAATACACTCTACCGTATTGCAGGAGACAGATGGAAAGGTCTCATCACATGGGTCACAAAGGGTCAGCCATGAACTATAGGACAACAACGACGACTAATGTGCATAACTTTTGTTGTCATTTGACCACAAAAGCATAAGAATACAAAAAAGTTGAACCTAATGTGCCCCTTTGCCCTTCTCCTTTTCAAGGCTTTCGTCATAAAAATTGAACTTGAGGTATCCCATTGGGAAAGGTAATGAGTCCTATCCGAATCGAATTTAAGATTGATGTTCAAGCATCAAGCGAAATTAATAGCGGCTATCGGAATCACCTACGGTAACCACAAAAATAAACCCCGTCAGCAAGTGGCCGCGAAAAAAATTAGGATTTCCCAAAATAATTCAATCTTTTCTCGTCAATTTGTCACAAAAATATGAATGAATTCGTAAAGGTAATGTCCAATTAGGTTGGAGGCCATGTCTCCTTATCTTACTCTAAAGTTTTGCCAGAAAAAAAGAAGTAAGCAGTTAACTTGGATGCTTTCTTCGGAAGTCTACAGAAATCATTACAAAATCTTATCAGAGTGGTGAAAAAGTTCAGGCATGACTATGAAAATAGCAATTTGTTGTCATATACGCTGCTAAGAAGGATATGACATAAAGTACCATTTCATTTTTTAAAATATATGTTGACAAATAATCGGGAAAAATGTTTAGCGGTTATTATCTCAGAAAATAAAGAAAAAACAACAACAAATAGATTACAATACTCCTAACTAATTTATCATTTTAGATGAGTTATTTGTACCGCGGAGCAATCATAATTCTTATCAATTATCTTTAAAATAAACACTTTGTTTCTCACTAACGTTAATGATTTCATATGAAAATCTCGGATTTTTTTTCCCCTTTCATTCTGGATAAATCAAGACAGTTAGGGCAGGTAGGAGATTAATCACCAATAATATGTCCATACTAAAGTTTCGCTTCTCAAAATTTTAATGAGAACAAAAACAATTTGTCTTTTTGATTAGTTTCTAAAGGAAGCGATACTATATACCAGGACCTAAACGTATGAAACAATTCTTTTTATTCCCTAGGAAATGACTACCAAGGCAAGCAGGAAACCAACTACCTATGACTACAATGATATCCATTTCCTTTCAAATTTACCTTTCATTGCTGTCATTGTTGCATGCTGCTCAAATTGAATGTTTTATATTAAAAAAGCCAAACATATCTAAGAAAAGGTAAAGGCATTTGAAAGATTTCGCTTAAAACTCACATTATAAGGTTATGTCTGAGCCCATGAATAATGGCGACTCTTTGTGTGGTATGCAAAAGTATTTTAAAAAGTCATCAAATTTAACTGATTAAATTATTAAAGTATTGACTATTCATGTTCGAAAAAGCTATGGCCGCATAGCTACAGAGGGGAACAGCATAGCACCGGGGGAGGGGTCACGTGCTTCCAATCACATATTGAAAATATAAAAGAGAGAGAAAGAGATAGAGCGAGAGACGGAGAGAGAGAAAGAGAGAGACGGAGAAAGAGAGAGACGGAGAGAGAGAGAGAGAGAGAGAGATAACGAGGGAACATAAAAAGGACCATGATGACGTGACTGCTTCCACAGCCTCCATGAGCAATTCATTCACCAAGACTCGCACGCTCCTCACCGTTACCATGGTTACAAGCCCCTTTTCCCGAAGTTTCTAAATTCCAAAGGATCGCAATTCTGAAGGTTCGTTATTCCGAAAGCTTATAATTCCGAAATTCTTATTTCCAAATAATTTCAAAAATGGCACAGAACCCCGTTTTCCGGAATTAAGAACCTTATTTCTTTTTTGTATCTATGAATCCTTATTAATTTTCTGAATGTTATGAAACCCTGGTATGGGAAATTTGTGCTTTTGAATTTACGAATCTTCGGAATTATGAACCTTGGGGGGAAACGAGTGCCCCTCTTCCTACTCCGTGCTTTGCCATTGGACATTCATTAGCACAACACAACACTCTCGGAACACTCAAGAACTAATATTACAATGATTTTGAACTCTTTTTGAAAGTGTGATATGATATCTCCCAATCACATCGAGTGAGTGAAACTTGTGGAAGTGAATGATAAGAGCAAAGGGCAAGAACGATTAATATGAATAAGGAAATGTTTCCAACTACAGTGATCTACAGTGATCTACATTATGATTTAGGTTCTCTTAATCATAATTATATGTAACTTAAAACAGAAGATATCGGATTCCGGAAATTGTATTGCATTTCGAGAGAACCTGGTTTCAAGTAATTCTGAGTTTGTTTACATTGTAAAAGATGGGTTGCCTGGACCGACTAGATTACACTTACGATAATAGATCAAGTCTCGCGTTACCCATCATATTGTATTGAACATATCACATGAAATATATCACCAGACGAAACACATATCGCATGGTCCAACTCATTTTCTCAATTCAATGGAGGGGGGGGGGGGGGGTGGGTATTAAAATAAAGTGAATTGAACCTTTAACACGCAGGTAATAAGATTTGAGTACTTAACCATTTATTGCAGAAATATACAACGAAAGTGTTAATGCGTTTACACCTACGGAATTAGGCAATCATTGATATTATTTCAATATTAAGTGATGTAATCATTCTAATCAAGCTTTTCAGCAAATTAACAACATTAATCTCTACGACATTTGGTACAAAATGTTGCAATTTAAAGCAGCAAGGTTGCGATTCGATCGCAACTTGACATCAATCGCAACTGAGTATATACTTCAGATTCAGATTGCAAGTTTGTGATTAATGGGAGGACTTGCGATCGATTTGGATAAATGACAACTCATCATAAGACATAAAGGGTCTTCTCATCTCATTGAAAGTGTTATAAGCCAATAACCATAACTTAATTCGTACAAAAGTTTAGTTCTTTGAAGAAAAAAATTATCCAATATTATGAAGACGATGGTATGTAAAACAGTTTTTTAAACTAAATGGCAGTCACTTCAACATTTTGTTTGTATGAACAACAAGGAAAGAAATGTTAGAGTATTTTGTTTTATTTGAGTTAAAGAAAGACAGACTTAATTTCATTGATTTATAAAATGATTTGTTTGACTCAATAACATAGCCTATGGAGGGCTAGCACGTTAAAAAAAACACCTTAACTTGCGAGTCAAATTTGAAGTAGACGCAGTTAATCCTATAGGAAACATTAAAGTAATATGTGGTCGGGTCCGAACGTCCGGTTGCTTTCAGACATGAAAGATAATAAAGGTGAGTCACTCATTCACATACAATTAAAGGTGAAATTAACTATGACAGAGACCATGAAATGGAAATTATACAATTTACACGCTGAAATCACATAGACGGCTGTAATATAATATTTGCATGCGGATGTATATGTACAGCGTGTGCAATAGATCCGTTTAAAACTTGTAATGTTTTTACTCTAAATTCTAAATGAAATGTGATGATTTCTTTATTTTACTTTGCTGTTTGTTAGCACGAACTACAGCATTTGCTTTTTGTATTCCATCTCAATAGTATAGCGCTTTCTCAAGCATTCGTCATCGCTTCATTCATGGAAATTATCATTTTGCTAAATTTATTAAAAATGCATTCGGCAAGTATATTTGGAACTCCCGTGAAATTTCTTTTTACTCTTGCATGTGTCTGTTCATCTAAAATTATCATCATGCTTCATTTAAAAAGGTGAGTGTTATGAGAGCTACATGCTATTTGTCCATAGCAATAAGGAAATTATCAAATTATTCATATGGTGATAATGCTTAGGCTGAATGAACTACTAAGTATATCATAGATTTACACTGACACGACCCTCACTTTAATATAGAATAAAGCTATCATTAATATCCAAATAATACTCTTTCCATAAAATTCATAATAAATATCATACATTTTCTTACTAATTGATTTAAAGGCCATTGTCTGACCGTGTGAATGTAAAAAGTTTATGAGATTTAATCGAAAACTTGGCTATCATAATTTTATATCCTTAGTAATGATTATGTACATCAATCTCTTTCATCACCTTAAACCTAACTTTTATAGTTAATGTAAATGTAAGGATTACCTCTATCTACATCATTTAAGTAAATGGTAAGCCAAGCAGAAGGAGTAGGTCCTCTGCTCTGAGATATAATACATTTCAATTTAGTTTGATATTTGCGCGTAAAGTGGGAGTTCATCATATGCCGAGATTTCACTTTCCCTCGTGATATTATTCGTGTCTTCTAAAGTCGAGTCACCAAGAACTTGATTCATATCCATGTAGTCCGATACCATCGTACCACCCTCGACATCGTCCATGCAGGCGTAACTATCTCCGTCGCATATCGAACCGGTGAACGACTTCATAGAACGTGTGTCTGTAACAGCGTAGTTGCAAAGATTCTCAATCGAACCCGGTTGGTCCCAACTCTTCCGATTCTTCAGTGACATACCCTTAGGATCCCGTGATGGTTTCTCAGGCTTCCCGTACAGCATTGATGCACTCACCGCCGACTTCATCCCGCGGTACCGTCTCGGCGATCCCGTCAATGATGACGGTTTAGAATCTTGATAAAAATGGGACACAGTGTTTGACTTGCTGCGCATTCGCTTTGCATCTTTCACGGCGTTATCGTCTATGTCTTCGTATGGATTCGGATTTTTCCCAACTGGTTTCGTGCTTGATGTTTGATTAACGAATTCTGTTTCCTTGAGTTCCGGGCCACTGTAACTTTGTCGACGCGGGGTGTAATGTCGCGGTGGATACCTCACTCCATCCAACGTGTTGGACTTCCTTGATTTATCCGGCATGGCATAGATAGGAGGTAAAGTGGAGTGAGCACGTATGATATCAGGGTTTGTATCGGGGTAAACCATCTCCTGGTCGCCGCCGAGATACGCCTCATCCTGACGTTGATCACGCTTTCCGCGATGCTTCTTGAAGCTCATGCCTCGACCCATCGCTACCCACTTATCACGACGAGTTTTCGATTTCGCAAGAACGATGATCACCACAATCAGAACCAGGATCAAGAATGATAAAACAGCGATGATTGTTATGATTGTGGTATTCAACAACGGTTCGTTTTTTCTTGGTGCGATACTGCTACCGACTCGAAGAGTGACGAATTTCGGTGTCGGTTGAGTCGGTGTGGATGTCGGGAGATACACGGCGAGTGACCCTGCACCGTGTACGACCCCATCAATACTACGAGCAGTGCACATTACTGTTATGCCGTCATCTGCAAGTTCAGCACTCAAAATTCGCATCGCCTGTTTCATGAGACCCTTCTGTCGATCTCCGAGATCGACTACCTGCCCGTTCTTAGTGATTGACCAGGAATACGTGATTTCCTGGTTGGAGAATGATGACAACACAAGTTCGGCTTGGCATTCGAACCGTGCTACTTGCCCTACCATGACACCGTTACTGTATGGCTCGACGCCAAGGACGATGGGTGCCTGCATGCTCTGCTGAAAACGACAAGTGCTCATTTGACCCGTGGTCGGTGATGTCCATCGACATTCGAAGTCGTTTAACTGATCAACGCGATCCAAATTCTGTCGACTTATAACTCGATCGGTTAGTCGAAAATCGATGGGCACTAATACTCCATTCTTGAAGAGTTCTGCAGGAGGATTTGTGGTACTGGATGGCTCGGACCAAACACAATTAAGATCGCATACGCTTTGGTTTGAACTTGGTACGGTAACATACTGACATGTGGGACTAGATTCCACCGCGACAACCGTTAGCGTCGCTGATCCTAGCAGTTCGTTAGTCACAGGATTTGCACTTTCGTATCGACATTCATACGTTCCCTCGTCAGACATTTCTAAGTTGAAGATTTCCAAGGGAAAACTCGGCTCATTTTCATCGTTGTGTATCAGGTATTTGGGATTGTTGTCAAAGACATTCCAATTTCTGCTGATGTATGTAAAGAGTCCATCTGGGGCTCTCTTTGCCCAAATCAGATTATAACTGTTCAGATTCCGGACGGTGCATTCGAATGTTACTGAACCACCCACAACACCATTAGCATCAATTGGGAGTTCGTCTAAAGATGGTAGCTGAGCCTTTGCTCCTTCGGTCAAGAGATACAATATAATAAACAAACACGGTTTGAAAACAGAACGCCGGGACATGTTGGTAGTTTGTCTTGTTTCTAGTCTGATACAACACAATTACAATGCAAGATTCATTAAGCCTGATTACTTATCGAATTCGTATGAGGCCACAATCTAGTATAAAGTTGAGATTGGCTCACGGGCTTCAAAATTGTTAGAGGAAAGACTGACCTTGCAAAATTTTTGTCGCATTACGATCCTTGTCAAACCGAGTTTGAAAAGAAGCAAACGCACAATGTAAAGTTACCCCACAGAATTGTACTTCTCCAAGAAAACGTAAATATGATGTGTTAATTGAGCGACCAATTTCTCAATCGAAACGTCTTGTTAATTGTAGCTATAATCCTCGGCTCAGTTATATACAGGAACAAGCAAAACAATGATAGTTCTCCACCACTTCAAAACAAAGTTCTCAAAACTTATTCATCGTTATGTCTGAAATACGCAATTCAAAACTCTCTTCCGAAATCTGTTGAGTGTATGCTCATTGCTCAAGCTCAAACGAGGACCATCGAGTCATTATTCAATCCTGATTTTTGTTGTCTCGAAAAGTTGTATCAACGTCAATAACTATTGCAGGAATGACTACTCTTTTTGTCTGTCATGCTGTCAGATAGTTCCCTTCACGGACTCGACATTGCCTCATTTCCGAAACCAGACAGTCCTGTCAAATACGGATGCGAAAACTGATTCGCAATGCTGAAGTCCGAATCTTGATCGTCACACTATAAGCGGGCGCTCTGATCTGGTGTCTGCTAAAAAGTCCGCAATATATGGCAGCTAAAGCATAGTCTCCATTTCCAAGCTTGAATTTCGAAATATTTCCCTGGGCAAAGAGAGCGTCACGTCATGTCATGTTCTTAAATTACTTGAATATTGCTTTTTGAATGATCTGATGATTGTTTCAGTGAAGCTTTCAATTTCCCAATTTTTGATCAATATCCTCATAACGGGTGGTTTTCGCTCGTGTCTTTTGATTGTCAGCGATCAGACGGAAACAGTTATATTCAGTAGCGCACTAAAATAACATTGATTTCCGGAGACTGCGCTGTTTCTTTTCTTTCTGATACTATTTGATCAGATAACTATTTTCTACTAAATAATTCCTTAAATATGTGGCAAAGGGTATGGTTTGTAGAGGAATCGTGTTTTATAATGGTCCATTCACGCGGACTCTCAGTCCACGGCTTGAGGGTTCGATTCCTAGTCTGGCACCAACGTCCTTTGGGAAGACATTATAATCCACCGATACATTAAGGATTAAAACAAGAAGTTCGTGTGATTTTCAAACAGACCCTCAAACGAAAGGGAAACTTTATATTTGGCCTGTTCTAGAATTTGTATTGCCCTTCAAAGAAAAAGAAGCAGAAGAAGAAGAAGAAGAAGAAGAAGAAGAAGAAGAAGAAGAAGAAGAAGAAGAAGAAAAAGATGAAGGAGAAGAAGAAGAAGAAGGAGAAGAAGAATAAAGTGGAGAAGAAGAAGAAAAAGAAGAGAAGATGAATGAGAAGGAAAAGGAGAAAGAGAAGGAGAAGAAGAAGAAGAAGAAGAAGAAGAAGGAGAAGGAGAAAGAGAAGGAGAAGAAGAAGAAGATGAAGAAGAAAAGGGAGAAGAAGAATAAGATGGAGAAGGAGAAGAAAAAGAAGAAGAAGAAGAAAAAACCTTGATATCGTCCCTGGAATCAACCACTAATTTGCATGTAGGCTACAGTGTATCAGGGACAATGTCTATCATGATGACACTTGTTACCCCTAAATCTTGAGACTAGCTTCTTTTTTTCCTTCTAGCACAACTATGTCAAAGCTATAACAAGTTCCCGTCACCGGAACTACTTTCCTTGCCAGCTTCCTCTCACCTTCTCATCCAGGTCCAGAAATAATTTCCCGCAAACGTAATCAAAATAATCACTATGATACGCAAATGGTTGCCATGTCTATCTTAATTTAAAGTGACGGCTGAGCTATGCCAAGGTGATATAAGACCTTCAGGAAAATTAAAAAGTAGTTCATGTTTAAATTTAGGGTTCAGATTTGACGGCCCAAAAGCAATTACAAATTCAATCAACGGATTATGTACGTAGAATGAAGAAATTGACCGACTTTCAAAGGTTCAATCCTTGAATATTTAATCAGGCGGGCACATTATTTTGAGGAAATTGATAAATGATAGAGAACTTAAAGTTTTAATTTTGAATAACCATGTTCCGACCGATGTTCATTTCGTTTTTTGCATGTATTGATTCCTTTTACTAAATCTAATGAGATGATTTAATTCACTTATAAACTCCGATCTTGCGACAGCATGTCGTTATTTCTACAAGTTTTTATAATATTCTTTGATTTTGAATTTCCTATTTCGCTTTCAGAACACTGTATTGCATGGAAGACCATGTGTTATTCATTTTACTAAACCTGTGTATTAAAGGTGTTGGAAATTCTCGTGCCATGTGTAAAGGTACTCTTACAAGGCAACATCTTGATTGAAACTTAACATAACCGAACAACGGTTTAGCATGGGTCTAGCCATCGTGAGTGGGGTGGGGGTTGAGGGGGGGGGGGCTCTCTAGGTTGATGGCCGAAACACAACAGAACAGGGTAATACAGTGAGGGAAGGGTGCGGGAGGGTGGCGTATATAACCATCGTCATTCTGTTTACTTTGGCTTTACCATCACTCCTCTCTTTCTCTCTTTCTCTTTCCCCTTTCCCCCTCTTTTCCTTTCCTTTTTAGTCTTGCTTCATTTGATTGGGAGACACATGCCTTCTAAGCCCCTATATTAGAAAATCAAAATTAAAAACGAAAGATCATGAACAGATCATTTTTATCCAGTCACAATTTGGCATCTGACTCATATCAACTCTTTGAAAAATCTTGGGAATAAAAATATGCCTTTCCCCTACAAGAGTGAAAACCATTCAGACAGCGATACAGATTATGATTAGTCTTTTATTCTAGCATGATCTAGTCGATATACAACATTGTCATCTTTCCTTCGTGAAAATGCATTCCTCTCTCGCATTCCTCGCACGTATTTTCCAAGGGATGACGTCACATAATGATTTCACATCCGTGCTAGGTCAGACGGTCGCGAGATAAGAAATTTCAACGGCGTTGGCGGTTTTAAAACCACCAGTATGGCAATCACGTTTTGCTAATTTCCATTGATTAAGGATCTATAAAGCGACGGGCCGGATATTTCTTAATATTTCTAAATATATTTCTGAAAAATAAGACTAGAGGTTTTGTTTTACATTCTTCCCCTTTCATTCCCCCTTTTTTTCTTGATGCCAAGTGCCTGCTCTCTGTATCACTTTATCTTTCTGATGAGCGTTGTTTAACTCTGGTTGTCTCTTGTAATCTTATGTCATCTCTTGATATTAGTAATAGAAAAAGTTCTTGTTGGATTCCCCCTTTTTTAATGTATGTTTCAATTCAATTCAATTCAATTCAATTCAATAAAGGTTTTATTCACATGACGTTCTGGCAGCCGAAGCTGAACTGTAGGTCATTTACAAGATATGATGGTTAAAATACAGCATTGTACATGTAAACATGAAATAAAATTAATGACATATAAAATGATAAATATACTAGATACATTCATACGTATAATAGACAGCGTCATTAAAAATAAAAATATACAAAATGCATGAAGCTTAATTTTTATGTTAGACATGCGTACATTTAACGTCATTTATATTGGATTATAATTATGATTCACGATGATTTATGTTGATACTATGTGACGTTTCATTTGAAATAAAAAATGATCAAGAAAATATGAAGACAAAAAAAGTTGGAGGAAACATAACACACACACACAAAAATGAATTCATGAACCTTCATCTTGTATTTTAAATTGATAAACTGAATCATATCGGCCTGTTGCTCATAGTATAGTGTTTGAAAATAAAAGCCTATGTTGTTTAGTTGGATATTTTAGGAACACTTGAACAAAATAAATAGAAAATACCACCGTTTTTTCTCAATTTTGTTGTTGTTGTTTTGTTTGATTGTTAGATTGCTCTGTTATACTTCCTCTCCATCTTTTGTCTAATCAATTTTGTTATCCCTTAAATAAAAAAGTCTTGAAAACAAAATCAACGTTTCTTTAGAAAATAATCTCAACTCACACCTGCCCCTCGAAGCACACATATTGGTCTACACATTTTATTTGCATAGAGGATGAGGAAGATTTTATTACTATAGTTTTTTTTGGTGCCGAAGTTATGAACAACTGTGTTTTGTATGTGCATGCTATACGGTTGTCATACAAACAAGTTGTTACTAAAGGTGGAAGATTCGTTTTGAATAAAATTCTATAACGCCATCTATTGACACTAATAAAGAAATTGAAGAATGGTCAAATAATAAATAAGTATAAATATATATATGAGAGAGAGAGAGAAAGGGAGAGAGAGAGAGAGAGAGCAATTTGCCTTTTAAATTGAAGTTTGGGTCCGCACGACATACGACAACGCCATCTAGTGACACTAATAAAGAAATGGAAGAAATGAGAGAGAGAGAGAGAGAGAGAAAGAGAGAGAGAGAAAGAGAGAGAGAGGGAAAGAGAGAGAGAGAGAGAGAGAGAGAGAGAAGGGATGGGGGAGCTGGTGTAATAGAAGTAGAGAGAAAATAAAGATGATAGGAAGCTTTTCATGCTGTCAACAAACAAATGAGAAAGTGATGAAACATCGCTATTTCAGGTTAACGTTTACTAATTTATTTATCAATGAGGTGATTAGACATATCAATGACAATTTGTTTGAATAAAAGGGTCTAAGACGTTTGTCTCATTACAATATATTCCGACAGTTTATTGTTTAATTATATCATATCTATTGTTCCGTGCGATCTTGAATAAACACGACAGACTTACAATCATGCAATCTTTTGATAGAAAAATAAGGAAGTAAATCTTGTGGAAAAGAAAGCTAGTATTGCCAAAATCGTTTATATGTATTAGATCCTGTGTCCTCGAGATTAGCCAATAATTCAACCAGTATACTTAAATTGAAAAGATATTTAACGGTATCTATTTAAGTCTATTACATTGAAAGGGAAAATGTAATGATTTTATACAAAGAATCGATCCAATAACGATCTTTTTAAGTGCAGCTCCTGAAATTGAAAGGCCTATGAGCAGATTACCTTATTAGTCGTTAATAGTGATATTAAATATTCGTATTGTGCGTATAATATCAACAAACACTTTGTCATATCAATTACTAGTTTAGAATTATTTAAATATTAATGACATATCACTGAGAGTGAAACATCGCCTATATCCTCATGTGCCATCATGATATATACAATATATCACATGAAGGTTATTTCCTCTGTCGGGTATAAATATGTAATAGGTACAACGTTTGACACTTTAGAGCGATAGAAGTTTTAAAAATCCACTCATATCGAACTGACGATTGTACATTACATTGATTTTATTTATTTTCTTCTGCCTTATGCATTCTATATGAATATATAAAATTTTCGGTAACATAACAAACATAAAATAATAATAAGTACTTTCTGACAATTAATAATAAATAAGCATAAACGTAACAATTATTAAAGAAAAAAGTAGATAAATTGTCAAATTATCATATTTGATAGAACTTTACACAATTATTTGCGGAAGAAGGACTGCCATTGTAAGCAAATTGCTTGAAAATATGACATTCTAAACAAATTCTTATGAAATATATAAAAATAAATAAATGTATTGGCAAAAGTTAGTCTCTTATGACTTTTCCATGGCTCTTCAAATGCCTTCAAATTCTAAATATGACATGTAGCTTAAACATGAGGACCACATTTTTGTGTATAGTCCCATATACATCTTTCTGTGTACATTGATTGTTACTTTGACCAAGACTGGGCCAATCTTCTTATTATTTTGATGATTCAAGTACCTTGCAGTACACACCAATACGATCAATTTTTCTGATCGATTCCACACCGTTTATTTCACAATATAATCGCATGACAATAACTCAACTTTATCTTGAAGCCCCTTACAATCACACTTATTATAATTATGTACAAACGCACACGACAGACCCACGAAAGAGAGTCAAATATTGTTTTAAACAAATAAGCAGTTATATGAGACTTAGTTGAATTATTTACTTATAGATTGCAATAGACTTATCAACATTTCAATATAGAAATATTCAAAATAGATATTTAACTGTACAATAAACTGTTTCGTCTTTATATACAAACACACATGTATACACGATTCAATTAATAATCATCTACGAATGTATAGACCACTTCATCAACAGCAGCATACTGCGGAGATATCACCACGTCGGTAGTATTTACAGGACTGATTCTACCGACATCATCGACCGTTTCATAGACGCCGTTATCATGATCTCTATCGTCTGTCGTTATCTCCGATTTCGATTCTTTTAGCTGTGTCTTCTGATGAAAAGATCGCTGTGGTGTGTCATATTTCGGTGAATTTATCGGAACGACGTCGTTTTGGTTTTTGATTTTTGATTGCTGCGCCATGATTTCGTAGTCACTCACCACGCTGTATGCAGTATCCCCTAGGAACTGTGACTGGCATTTCCCGCGTTTTGGTTTCGGCGGGGCAGATGAGAACAATGACGATCCGTGTAAAGATGTTCCCTTGATATCTTTCTTCATGAATCTGGTAGGATGTGGAGGTGCAAGGTGACCCGGTCTTCCACCAATGATGCTACCATTATTGCAAGTGTCAGAAGAGTCCCTCGAGGTAATAGCCGATATGGCATAGGAATTCTCGCGTTCTAGATCAGGCTTATGTTCTCGCGTTTTCTTATGTCTGTTTGTTTTCTTAGTTTTATCTGGTTTCGCATAAACAGGGAAAGGTTGAGAAGGGACACTTCCATCGACTGTATCTGCCTCTGCTTTGCTTTTAATGCTCATCTGAGCGTATTCGGAGCTAACATGTGGGTCATTGTTCAAAGATGGCTTTCGGTACGACAATGCTCGGCGGCCTCGAGGTGGGGTCCTTAATGTGCTCATTCTCATCTTCTGTGAAGTCCATCGTTTGTTGCTAGAACTGCTATGCAGCGACGTCATCGACCGCGACCTTGGTACATGAAATTCTTCAACATCTTCATGTGAAACTATATCGTAGTCATCGTCATCAAGCACGGGCAAAGACCGAAACCGAGAAATATTATTCTTAGTGTTTCCTGACGGTTCAGACCCTTGCCCATGGTGAACTTTGGTCAATTCAGACATTGATCCGGTTGATGAACCCTCGGGAGTTCCACGGCAGTGGTCAGCTTCACCATTCGTCTTGTCATTTCGCGCTCTTTTATCTTTAAAAGACACCGCGTATGTTAGCTGGCCTTCATTCACGGAAACATGAGGTACGTTGTTGGAACTATTGGTGCCATAAGTTATAGAATAAGGTTTGCTCCTATTCGCTTGTACAGACAACGATCTTTTCCTCCTTCGCATAAGTACGACAATGATAATGATAATGACTACAGTGACAATAACGAGGAAAATTAGAATTATTGCAACGATAATCTTACGAGTACGACCCGTAGCATTGGGAGATTTCGTCATTTCAATCGTACTATTCGAGTTGATTGTTGTAATCTTATACCTTGATGTCGGTGTTGGGGATGAATGCGAGTCGGTGGTGGACGGCGAAACGACGCGTATAGTAGCAAAACTGGAAACCCAGACATCGTCTCCCTGTGAAATGGCTCGACACTCGACCAATAGATTCTCATCCTCCTTGTGTACGTTGCTGATTGTGATTCGGGTTCCGTTATCGATCCTATCACCCACAGACAAAAAGATGTTCGTCATATTAACGATGTTCCAGAACTTGGTCTGGACAGAGCTTTGGTCGCCTTCAGTGCAACTGAAGACACCATCGGATCCTAGTGCAACTTCGTTGATAAAGGGATCGACACGAATGATACCACGGTTTCCAGCACTGGATCTGTCCGAATTCGAGCATGATTTCGTAACCGACCTCATGGAGTCATTCAAATCGAATACAACAGTACAGCTCAACATAACATTTTCATTGACAGAATTGAGTTTGGTTCTGCCGATGATACGGTCAGGGAACATCACATCAGGCGACATATCCTTACCATTTCTTTGGAAGGCAGCACGAAGGGCCACAGCGTCTCGATTCCAAACGCAAGATACCTCTACCTCTGCAGATGCTCCGACTTCCTGAGGAGGCAAATGTAGGTAGTCGCACGTAAATGAGTACTCCTGTGGCAAGACGGTGAGATAGGCCGTCGCCAGTGGTTTGTACAATGTATTCTGTCCGTACTGGTAGCCGCATTGGTACAGGGAATCATCGGGAACCACCTGCGCGCTGTAGAACACAAGTTCATACGTCTGTTGATCTTCATCGACGATGACCCGGTAATTAAGAGGATCAACGTCTGATTGGGGGTAGATTATTTCATCATGACTGACATATCGTTGGATGCCTCTTGAATCGACCCTTGTCCATATTACTGGCTTGTCGTTGTCGTCACTGAAGTCGCACAATAGCGATGTCGACTCCCCTGCAAAAACGGTTTTGTTTTGCGGACCTTGCTCAAGCGTAGTAACACACACTGAAATTGTGATCGCACATGACAGCCAAATAATAGCACATATCAAGTTACAAGCCATTTTGTCTATCCAGTACTAATATAATCAATCTACATACATGCACAACGTGAAGAAATGATATATCATATATTCTTCGTTGACAGAGTCTGTCATTAGGTAGTACTTTTGACGGGCGGCGCCAATTAGTATATCAGAAGATCTGAATGAATCACTGCTGTGATTTGTTCTAATGATACAGTTCCAACTGTTCCAAGGATAACATCAAAACAAAATTACACGATTGTCCGGAGATTATCAGGATCACAACATAATGTCACTTCCTAACTTCTGAAATTAAGTCCATGCTCACCTCAAATAATCATGTTTGTAGTTGCATTTGAATTGAAATCACAGCTATAAAGTGACGCTAAAGGATAAATAACATTCTTAACGGTAGACCGCAATCGTGGCTAGTATTATAGTCTCATTACATGCAAATCTTGATGACACTCTGACATCATCAGTATCCACAATATCATACGTGTTGTTCTACCACGTATGTCATCGAAATAATGCAAGGTAGATCGTCCATGATGATGAATCAAATGGAGAATACTTGTGTAACAAACAGAGCTCGCTGTAAAGTTCATAAAAGAACTGCCGAAAGTTAAAAGTGTGCCTTTGGTCAAAATATGTTCCCATAAGCTTCGCTTGAGATTTTTGCACGTTTCCAGTCGTCAATGTAACTGGTTGCATGATATTCACTGTGTATTCTTGGTATTGGTGTCAGGTTTGATTTGAATAACAATAGTCACAGATGACAGTTCTTCCGTATATGGAGTTTTCCGTTTCCTCTTCCTATGATTGCTAATCAACCCTGATAACTCATTCGTTGACCAACTTTTGCACGTTACAAGAGTAAATAAATTAAATAACACGTTTAATTGCAATGTGAATGAATTTAAGTTCCCCCCTTTTATTTATCCTCTTTCGAGCGACTTAATTTGTTCATATGATAAAATAACGGCTATTTACAACAGTGTTTATAAACAGAATTCATGCAATTGTAACATATCATATATAATACAAAACATGAAACAAATATGACATAATCACTATCTAAAATAATGAAAATACTTTTGTAACTTCGTTTGTATCGAATTTCTTTTGATTACATTTCATATCCAGATAGGTGCGAATCTCTACCTTTAATTCTGTTATCAAAATATATAAAGCATGTATCTTGTGCTTTTCACTTGCAAAATATTCTCTTATATATAGTTTCTATATTATAAACTGAGCAAAGTTTAAAATAAGATGACTTTAAGTTGTTAAACTTCCATGATGTTCCTTTTCATGAAAACGAGTAAGATAACCATTTGTTTAGTTATTCAATTATATTTGGACAAGATGATCAGGACAAGATATCGGATATGAATATAGGTTTTGGTTTCCTGGTATATTTCACTACCTTGATTCTGGATAACGTCTACCATTACACGCTCCTAGCAAGGATGTCAATCTTTAGCCCGAAGCCAGGGGGTTTTAAAACCAAAGATATACTATCTTTAAATTAAAAAGAATTACAAAAATGGGTGAACTGATAGCTCCTTTTTTCCAGTCGTTTAACTTATTACCTTTCATCTCGGTAAGGAAGAATAAAAAAAGAGAAAATCAAATGTTAAAATGATAGGTTTATTACACCTTCATTACTTGTTATAATCGCTCTGTCATCATCTAAATTTATATTCCATTTCAGTCGAAATGATTTAAAATAAATGACCCACATTTTTAGAAAAAGACTAAATCCCCTCAAAAAGCGATTTTGCATATATACAGCTGACAATTCTAGGCAAATCAAAAGTTAAGTGTTCACCTTTTATTTATGATCACTTCCTAAAAGTTCCATTTAATAACATTGGTAGGGGCAGGGGTACATTATCCTCTTCATTGGATGACAGAAATATACAAAAGAGGAAGAATTGAAGAAAAAACTAATAAATAAATAACTCGACCCCTTCCCATTAGGTTGCTCTGCCCCTCACAGAAACCCAGTGCCTCCTCCAAACGCTACGCCACTGAATTTTCTTGAAAATTGAAAATAGACATGGTAACATCACTTTAGGATTATCCTTGAAAAAGGGGCGTAGCTTGGGTCCAGCCGTTGAGGGCACACTAACATCGGGGAGGGGGGGGGGCGGTTGTAGGCAAGGGTGTGGAAGAAGATCACACCATCGTCTTATCAAGTTCATTCTCTCTCATTCTCCGTCTACATTTTTGTTCTCCGCCATTCGCTTGAGGGGGGGGGGGCACATGTCATTTCGAATGGCATGTGCCCTCTTTGAATATTTGAGCTACGCCGCTGCGTGGGAAGGTTTCAACAACCACTTTGACAGGATTTCCGACTCTTAACCCAAGAACAATATAATCCTGCATTACGTCAGGCTCGTTTTCTATCGATAATACATGTAGGTACAATGTATATTTAAAAAGTGTACATCATGTGAAACGATGATTGAGGATTCAAATTTCTTTTCCTTCTATGTGATATGTATAACTAAGTTTTCATTCTTTCTATTATGTATGACTATTTTCCTGATATTTGTGTTATAAACGAGACTTTACTTTTCCCCAAATTGAAGCTTTCAGTAGCACCATATGGTAGTCTTACTGTTGATATCGTCAAAAGAACCCGCTTATATTAGGCGTTTAAACGAATTTAGGGAGAAGTATAAAGGGAAGGGGACGAAAAGGTAGAGATGATTATGGAAAGAAGATTCATTAAGCACATGCACGATCGAGACTATTAATGGTTTATGTTTGAATTTTCAGTTTCAAAGCCTCAACTGTGAACACTCAATCACCATGGAAACCTACAGAGAACTTCTGATTTTACTTTTTTTTATCATGTTTACTCTCTCCATATCTCACCTCTCTCCAGGCATTTCCTTCTTTCTGGTCTCTGTTATAATTATGTAGATTAACTCTCCCGATCTTTCTGAATATATGTTACTTCTCACTTCCCCTTTTCTTTAGTATCTTCATTAGTATCATACCGTATCTCTCCTATTTCTCTTTTCTCTACTATGTCTCTATCTTATTCTAGACCCCATCCCCCTCTCTCTCTATTTATATCTCTTTCCGGTTTCTATATATCAACGCAGGCAGGCGCGTACACAGGATTTTTTCAAGGGGGGGGGGGGGTTAACATTTATAAATCGGGCCGAAAATTTCGCAACGACTCAGCCAGCCGCTGAATGAGCGGGGGGGGGGGGGGGGGGGGTAAGAGGACACTTTTTTTTTATTGGTCTCGAAATTTGAAAATTTGACATTTTGCTCCGTTGGGGGGGGGGTAAGGTATTTTTTTTAAATTGCAAGGGGGGGTTTAGGGGGTTGAGGGGGGGGGGGGTTTACACACAGAAAAATACCAAGGGGGAGGGGTTAACCCCCCAACCGCACCCCCTGTGTATGCGCCTGAACGCGGGAATCCTCAATAAATTGTTCAGTACAACTGTCATCTAAGAATAAAAGAGTAATTTCAATTTATTACACGATTCATATCAGAAAGATCAAGATTACTTTCCATGCACATAACTCTATGTTTAATTCTAATATACTGTACGTAGATCATAACTCATGTGTAATTTGACGGAAGGAATTGTCTTTATGTCTCTATGCATAGTTTTTATTCCCATATATCCCCAAACATATATATACATACATACATATATATATACATACATACATACATAGTATGTATGTATGTATGTATATATATATGTATGTATGTATGTATATATATGTTTGGGGATATATGGGAATAAAAACTATGCATAGAGACATAAAGACAATTCCTTCCGTCAAATTACACATGAGTTATGATCTACGTACAGTATATTAGAATTAAACATATATTAACATACACAATATACATGTTTGATAATTATATAATTATGGATACAAATCAAATTGATTTCATTTACTGATTTGGTTGATGCGTTAACATCATTTTATTGCATACATTTCGTGTAAGGTAAGACAAGCCATAATCATGTCTGTCCTACCCCGCAACAATTAACGTATGCAATTCGCATTCTGACCATTGTAATGCAATTAATGTGAATTCAATCATTTGTATAAACATGGCACCAAAGATTTATGCATTCAATTTGATTATTTTACGAAAATGGTATATTGAAAGCACGAACAAAATGTAACGCGAAGGAAGAGTCCTGAACGTGGAAGGTGGTCTGTACAAAGACATGATTAAGAGCGTGTGAAAGAGAGAGAGAGAGAGAGAGAGAGCGATATATATATATATATATATATGTATATAAAGAGAGAGCAAGGTGGGGATTGAATTGTGGAATAATCTTACTTCTAGTCAGTACTTTAGATTAGATCCTTTGAACTTCCTCACATATTCCGGTTCTCATTTAATATAAACATTTGGAGCGGAAACTTGTTTAAAGGTCATTTTGAGTTGGTACCTGGAACACACGTACATATTATAGATAGGTAATGTAGACTATAGATTACCTCCAAATACTTCGTGTTGTGCTACAAATATGAACATTAAGGTCATTACGGCACACATCGTATTCTACAGTGAAGTTTTATAACATGTTTCGGTATATAAAGTACAATATATATGGTCTGTTAAGAAAAGTTGACCCTTGATAAGTTGTATTGTTTTCCAAAATGATATCGAGCAATCAATGGATGCAATTAATGCTTGAAACTGAAGCTGTAATTTCAATAATTTTGAAAATAAAACAAAATCGCAGAGGATAATATTGGGACTAGTACCACTCAAACATTACAAGCCATGTTATGGTATAATAAAAAGCATATACACAATATACATGTATTTTCATTTGATAAAATGCAGATTGAGAATATGAACACCATTTTCATAAAATAAGAGAGATGTGAAGGCCATAATCAAGTAGTATATTTCCATGATAAATTTGATGATATTGATTGATCATGTAGATGGCATGGCCTTTTATTTTGGATAAACAAATCAATCCACAAACGACCGACTCTAGCTCATTTTTTTTGCAAGGAAAGCCTTTGATACGGAACATAATAGTCATAGTCTAATAGTCCAGTACATCCTCAGTCAATATCACTGTAGTCATTGTTGTCTTCCTGTCGCCATTCTGATGCAGAGACATCACAGTCCAGTACTGAAGCATATGCATTCATGGTCTCACCAATATCAGCATACTGAGGAGACGGTGGAACCTCAGTCGAGTTTATACGAAATCTTCCTTCATTACCAATTAATTCATATTCGCCGTGGTCCAAACTCTTTACCCTTCTCGCCTCTCGGCCGTACCCCTCCTGCATCATCGCTTCCGTGGCTGTTTCGTTGAGCCTTGGCAAAGTGTGCGAGGTTTTCACATGAGTCGATTTCCTTGGTAGATCGTAGTTACTGATTGGAAGACTAGGTTCGCTCTGAGCACATTCGTTGTAGTCATCGTCGTCCTCGTTTATTTGTTGGACTTGATTGCTCATCATCTCGTAGTCACTGACGGTCTGGTAGGTGACCATACCCATTGACTGGCATTTCCCCCGCTGAGGCTTTGGTGGGCCAGGGCGAGATGACATTGATCTGTTAAGTGAGGTGGCTTTGTTGTTGTTCATGTGTTTAGTTAAAGAAGAGTTAAAGGAACTTGGGATGTTACCCAGATAAGTATCTATGAGTTCATCGTCATCAGTATTTTGCGACCTGCTACCAACGTCTTCGATATCAGCGTAGTCGGAACCAACGTTGTATTCAGTTTCGTTTGCTTTATTGCCGGTTGACGGAAGGTCATTATTTCGAGACTTCTTCTTTTTCTTGTCAGGTTTTGCGTAAAGTGGTATTCTGCCTGGGGACTTGGTAACATCAGAGGCAGTGGAAACATTATTCTCGATAGTCATACTTGTATAGTCACTGCCGACGTTCGGATCTTTATTGATTGGTTTGCGAAATGACGTAGCGTGTCTTGACAGCGGAGGAGTCCATGGAGCATCCTTCGTTAACCTCTGGGAGGTCCATCTTCGGTCACCATGACTACTACGGTTAGAACTGACCGACAATGTCGACAGAGTCTTTTCCATTTTTTTTGACCGAGCTGTAGGATCTGATATTGTTTCGTACTCGCTAGTATCCAGGATTGGCATTGAGCTGCAGAGACTTCTTGAATTCTTCAGCAATTGATTTCCAGATTCAGTTGTGGCATCAGGTTCAGCGTAGATTTGTTCATCTGTGGACTCAGGTTGCATGTTGAGCACACCACAAGAAGACGAAAATGAACTTTTGAAATGGGTCTCATCGGCATCTTTGCCTTCCATACCAACGCTTTGATGTCGCTTTGATTTCTTGTCTTTGAAAGATACAGCATACAGTTGTGAGCTGCTATCGTGCTGGGTGTGAGGAATCTTTTGGAGTTCAATCGCGTCGTTAGTTTGTACCCTTCCTTTTCCATACTTCCGGCGTAGATGTCTTCTTTTCCGCCTCCTGACAAGTATGAAGATGATGATGATGACAAGTGCTATTATAGCTATGACAAATATTATTACCACAGTTAAAGATATTACCATGCTACTACTCGTACTAGGTGGAAGAGGTCTTGTAACTTCAATGATGCTATTTTGAGTTGTTGTTCCGTATGTTGTTCGATTGGACTGACTCTCTCCAGGGGGTCTTTGAGACGGAGGCGTTGTGACTTCAACAATCCGCAGAGACGCATAACTTGATACCACCAAGTCTTCAGATATGTGGACTTGACACTCGACTAGCATGTCTTGGTCATCCTCTTGTACGTTTACAATAGACATAACATCATTATTTTCGATGAAACGGTCTGGAATATCAAGGAGATCACTTCCATTAACACTTACGTTCCAAGAGATTTCAGGAGAATAGCTCTGAGTACCGGAAGTACAAACAAACGAGGCACTGGAACCAAGGGTTACCTCGCTAATGAAAGGATCCACTCTTACTAGTCCTGGAGTATTATCTCCAATACATGGTGCATTTATAGCGACAGAAGCATCAATGTCCAGCATTATCCGACATATAACACTTGGAGTATCTCTGGACTCAATACGACTGATGACACGACCTGGGAATCTTAGGTCTACATCGATTGTTTCACCGCTGATACTGTCAAAGTATGCCGCACCTGGTTGACTATGGGTCCAGGAACATGAAACTTCAAATTGGTTTACTTCTGATCCTAGAGAAGACAACCGATTTTGATGGCAACTCACAGATTCTGAGAATGGCGACACGGTAATCATAGCCGAAGCGAGTGGTATATATTTTCTATTAGAGCCTCGGTCATGGCCACATTCATAAATTCCAGCCTCCGTAGACAAGTTGATGGCCAAGATTACAAGCTTGTAGATTTGTTGAGACTGGTCAATGATTACTTCGTAGTTATCTGGATCTACACCATACCCTTCAAAGGGATATATGTAGCTATCGCTACTGATATATCGGCGATTGGCTGGTCCGATCAAATAGGTCCAAAATATTGTGTTATCGTTGTCATTATTCACATCGCAAATTAATGACACTCTATCACCTTCCACTACAGTCTTATTGCGAGGTCCGGCTTCGAGAAAGATAACACATGATACTAATGGACACAAAAGATATATCCAAAGCATCGAGTTCAATCCAAAATGCAAGAAAGCCTTGATACGAGCCATGTTCAATACCAAAAGTACAACAAATGTGTAATAAGCAAAGGTTTCATTATCCGTGTGTAGAATGTAGAGTTAACTGCGCACATGAATCCAATCTATAAAAGTGTTTTATAATATTCTTGTTATATACCTCAAATAATTCTTAGACGTTGCTATGACCATGGCAAATGTCATGCAAGTCATGTGAGATCTCCACGGCAAACAATGATTCGGAAGATATGATATAAACATCGAGTAAATATATAAGTTCGTATCACGGAAACTACTGGAAACCAGTCCTGTAACAATGACGAATCAATCCGCAATGAAAAGGAAATGAAGGAGGTCGACCGCTAACAACTAAATGACGCAATCTGGTACTAGACCGCCCGCGTCAACTTACACAACTTACTAATGCCCCATTAGTCTATTAAAGACACATGTGACCCGGCACCACAAAACCACCAAAATGTCGCAAAAAATTATTTTCCTGATTTCATCTGATTATGAAAGAAGAAGTTCTCCTCATTAAAATGGTATATTACTTGTCCAAATTGAAGATTCCTAACCCTTTCAATTTAGTGAATGAAAAGAGCTGGTGAGGGAGGTTACTGGTATTAAATTGTGAGAAAGAGAGCTTTAAAGTTTGGGGCTATTCAAGCATGCGGAGCAAGCAAACCACAGGGAAATCAATAGAAGGGTGAATCAAAAGGCCATAGCAACCACTATGAAGAGATTTTCAGATTAGGCTGAAATTTGGCCTGATGGTCAAACATAGTCTGTTCATTATGTTTCTGAGGTTTCAATGTGTGGACTTAAGTCTTTCAAAAGTTATTATGTTGTAAATGTATAGAGTTGTAATTGGACAGATTAAGTGAACCGCAACATAGTGCCGAGACACCTGCACTAGACAATAGGGACTTTTAGACTGAGTGAACGAGAACACGACGAACGCCGACTGATCATGCGTGTCAACGTACTTAACTGCCCATGTTGGCTACAATTAGAAATCTTTTAGATTGCACTCGACGATATGCATGCAGGAAGTAACACAATAAACATCACGGACAAAGAAAAAGGACATTCCTCATTCTACCCTCAACAAAAGAACATCCCTTCACTGCTAATATGTAAATATGTGTAGAACAGGTGCATGTGACACCTGTTCTACACATTTCAGCATGTAAAGGCGCTTTATAAATGTCAATATGTATGTATGTATTGCATGTACTAGATTTAGGAAAATCAAGGTTGACGCATTCTCGATCGCCGACTGAGACCACGTGACGCAGGCGCAGTGCCTTAAAATGACGTCACACGTTGCAGTCAAAGCTCTTGACGTGCATTTCCCTAATGCCTATTCATGGTGGACCCGGAGTCTTTTTGTTCCCCCTTACATAACACTGCTTGTCACCTATCTTGTTTTGTATACATCTGGGCAATTATTTGTAACCACATTATCAGGAATTCTCTCGTCGCTGTCTTGCCCGAAGTGTTCAGTAAGCAAAGCTGTAAGGTTGGCCTGATCCCCCGCAGCTAGCCCCCGCATCATCGCTTCGTTGACCGCCCGAGCTACCCGGGCATCTGCGTTGGTGCACCCCGGTACCATCCCACGGCTCTGCTCACGTACAAAACCTGGCATTGTAACGACGTTGTAGACTTTTTCGCAACTTGTCACTCTCAAATGTATAAAATATAATAATGTTCTTACTCTTGATCAACAAATTCTGGATATGTGATGTACAATCAAGCTACTCGAAGTCGTTAACGGAGAATATAAGACGAACGCAAATCTGGAACTCGGATGTGAAAGCGGATACAAACAAAATGGCGCGCCGCACTGATTGCTATAACGGACCAATCACAGCCCGCGTAGCACGACCCGTTAGCAACGACCGACCATTTCCGGACTACGATAATTTCGCTCGGGAAAAGTGATCAAATTTTGGAAGAGACCGAAGGCTGTGCGAAAAAAACTGGTCTAGAAAAACCGTTTAAAACTCATCTTCTACTATGTTTTAGACTTCCAAATGTTGATACTAGGTACAGAAAAGACCACTCTTTCAGAAAATGCAAAAAAACAAAAATCTATTTTTTTCACCTAAATTGACATTTTAGCTGATTACGGAGAATCGCTGGTTGCGACTTTTTGTTGGTTTTGTGGTGCCGGGTCAGAAATTATTGGTATATTGTAATTTAATTTTTTTGGAGCCTCTCTGTAGAGGGTATACCAATACAACTGAAACAATCAACTTTGTCTTAAAGATGTTAGAATTAGATACAAAATTAAATGGAAGTCCCTCCTCCTCATACGAAAACATCAGGGAAGAGAATAGGAATCAATTTTGGAATTTGCAATATAACATCGATACAAGGAGATTCGATTAACAACGCATTTGAAAGGAGTCAGACCAAATACACAAGCAAAAGACAACACAATTTATTAAAAAATGAGTAAAATAAGAAGGAAAAAATAAAAGGAAGGAAGAAAGAAAGAAAAAGAAAAAAAAAAGAAAAAAAAGGGTATCAAAGAAAGAACCCTCCATATTTTCTTTCAATTTGCTGACAAGGACCAGTTGTAAGTTGGACGGGTTGTTATACAGCCCAAAATGTTATATTCTAGAGACAAACCATGGGCGCAATACGAACTTACATGATCAACTGAATAAGATTTCTTTTGAACTGTAGTTGTGAAATCAAGTGAATAACACGGTCAAACACTCTGGATACACAAGATAAGGGTATTAAAATATAAACACTTAAAAGAGGAAAAGGAAGTTGGTTGGAAAGATATAATGGTGTAGATAGAAAGGGGGGGGGGAGACGGGGATCAAAGTGTTGTACTAGGCAGTAGATGTTATATAGATATATATAACACTAATTTCGCGCGTATCGATGGATAACTCTGAAACTTGATAGATATTCATTAGATTCGTACGCTGCCAGATTCTATGAGTACAGAATGACATCTTCTCCTTTGAATTAAAGGCGAAAGCTACATAGGACTATACGGGACAATGATTGATCCAACGTGGAGACTTGAATACCATTAGATTTTTTAATTATAAATTTCGATATTATTAAAACCATTACATTAAAACAGAGAAGGTATCACAATGGATGTATTAAAAATGGTGTGAAATTTGGAAACTATGAGACTGAACTCCCACAAGATTAAACGCCCACGAGGCCAAAGGCCTACAATACTAAAAGAGATTGTAGCCCCACAAAAATCAAAGGCCCGTAAGATCAAAGGCTCACAAAGATCAAAGACCAACAAGACTGAAAGACTGAAGGCACACAAGATCGAGGCCCCCTGAGACTGAAGGTCTAAATAAAAATCGGAAACCCACGACAGTCGAGATCGGATGCCCACGAGATTAAACGCCCGCGAGATTGAAGGCTCACGTGATCAAAGGCGCACGAGATCGGATGCCTACGAGATGAAATACCTACAAGATTGTAGAATTGCAAGATCAAAGGCCTACAAAACCGAAAGCCCCAAAAACATAAGGCCGAAAAAGATGGAAGGCATTCGAGATGAAAGGCCCACGAGACTGAACGCATACGAGCCCCAAAGTCCAGTAGTAAAACAAAACCAACACAAACCTCTGGTCTCGTGAACCTTTACTCTGGTAAGTTTATAGCCTCATCTTCATGATAATGGTTTAGAGAAGATATTTCATTTTCATTTCGTTTATTTCCATTTCCAACAAAATAAATAAAGTACATGGGATTGCATTGTACATAGTAAAACAATGAAACTTAACAATATATTTGTAATTGGTCCACAGTGTACGATAGGCATATAAAACAGGTTGGTCATGGAGGGGACTGCTGAAAAGCTGGGCTTATAGATTGCAGCCCCCTATAACTTATAGTTGCAAAAATAGTATATCAATAATAAAGGAACGCACAAATACATAAACCAATTAAACATAACATAGAAGGAGTGAAAGGGACAGGGAAAGAAGGGAGACAACGAGAGAGGGCAGGGCTCTTACTTATAACACACACAACACAACACGGGCCGACTGGAATACGGATGGCCAGTACAAAATGAAGCAAAATATCCAAATGTATTTTATTGAGTTAAATAAATTTAAAGAGAGAGAGCTAACGCTTGATAATTACGCAAAAAATATTTTTTTAATTTGAATTTAAAAGAATTTAAACTGGGGACATTCTTGATGCTAACATCAAGAATGGTCCATAGCTTCGGGCCTGCGTAAGTGAATATGGATTTAGCAAGTAAAGATCTAGTTAATGGCAGATGAAATTCGTCAGATTGGCGCGTAGGGTATTTGTGTATAGTTTTATTTTTGATGAATATTAAATTAAAGGCCGAGGGTAGCGTATTATTATTTAACTGGTACATAAACTGACCGAGGCTATAACGATATAAATCATTTATTTTCAACACATTATTTTCAACAAATAAAACGTCAGTATGAGATCTCCAGGAAGTGTTACAAATACAATATGACAGATCGAACCTCGTAAAATGTTGGCCTTCAGTAATGGGTATGACGAAGATTCAATCTTTATTGATATTTAGAAAATCAATGTATTTCCCTGACGTTGGATACCTGTTTCGTTTTCGATATTCTTTCTTTCTTTCAAAATATTCTTTCAGCCTTAAATTCCTGCAAAATTGAAAACCATCTGTGGATCGGGAGCTAGCGGATAGGGGGGGGGGGGAGCTGACGGGAAATATTATATTATGAGACTTTTTAATTTATGACGCATGTAACTTGTAGGCAGTATGAAATTGAGGGGCACATGCACATTATAAATAATTATCCATATTTATGTACATCGTTTTCTATTGTTATATGTTATATTGTATTTTCTATCATTTGTATTTTCACTGTCAAAAAAGCCATTGGAAGCAAAACTTCCATGTAATGTTTGCATGCATGGACCAGAAAAAATATTCTTGAATCTTGATTACACTTTAAACATTCCGTCAGAATTTCTCGCTTGCAGTTTTATTTTTCGCTATAACAATAACTTTGGAACTTTTGAAAGGACGTCATCATCATGAAAGAAAACACAAAATCTAACCTTGAAATGACACGATTCTGCAATACAGACACACATAATACTTCATAAACAATATTGCTACTCATAAATTGCTTGATCACTTTCCTCATGCACCCCGATGCCTTTAAACATAGATTCCTAAAAATGTTGCATAAATTCTTAGCATCGAATATAAGTCCGAGAACGATCAGCAAAATTATAGTAACATACATGTCGATTTGATGTTATCATCACCGTCGTTATTATAATTATTACTAGGCTATATCATTTTTATGAGCAAAATTATAACCCAGATGAACCAACTACTTCATTATAAATCCCCCATCATACCTGTAGAGTGACACAGGCACGGGATTGTGTACCCTCCCCCACACGCACACACGCAGTAACACCCCGCGCTCACACATAATTATACACATGCACCCACGTGCACACATCCAAATCTACATCCTCGCGGAAACCTGGCTACCCATAGACCTATTTAAGCTTATTAAAGGACGTGACGTCGAATTTCCTGATTGCCATTCCGATCATTTACCATGCCCTAATTATAACACTGTTTTGTCAGAGCGGTCTCAAGTGTTGATTCTTTTCCCGAAGACAATAGAAGCCAACTAAACTACTGAACTTTGATGCTCAGTTTTATAGAAACAAGTCTGGTATGCGAATTTGTTTTCTTGACTTCATTTGTGAAATTCGTTTAAAATGCATAGATCATAACATTAAAAAAACTGTGATAATCTATAATTTTTATTTTAAAGACTATCTGCACTAGTTTGGCAAGGAGGGATTAGACCTCCCTGCGTGGTCACTGGCAGGTGGTTATCTCATAAAATCCGCTCTCAATTAACACAAGAAAACTGAGGGGACCGTGGGGGGATCAACGAGTACCGCTTGGGCATTGTTGGCTATATAGAGGGCGAAAGTAGCTACAAGTATTGTAGTCCCTCTTTAATAGCGGATGTAGTTAACCATGACGTATTGATCTCTGCAAAAAGGTAAATTTGACTTTCAATAATGAAACAAATTACGTTTACGAATATTATAAACATGTACAGTAATTACTCAAATAAAACCTGTTATAACTATTTGTTGGCAGAAGTCTCTTAAATTACAAGAATCCGATAATTACGAAATAAAACTTACATAAATGAAATATATTCAGGATTTTTAGTTTTTTCAAATGAAGGAGCTAAATGGGCTAAATATGGTCTACCAGTACAAGTCCTTAATGCCTATAATTTCGCAGTGTAAATAGAACATCCAGTTTATATTTATTACAATTTCCTCATACTGTAATACAAACAATGGGACAATATGAGCTAATTATAAAACATGAATAATGCTCTAAAGAAGATAATATTTAATTTTATTCATAATACCTACACATCTTGATAACTTTGTTATTATGATTTTAAACATGAAAATTCCAGCGTAAGTTTCCCCTATGACTACACCAAGGAATGTACAGTTTCATCTTTTTTATTTATAAGTGTAGAGTCAATTTTCAACTTCATATTATAACATGTTTCTACAATATTATGCATTCTACTATGAAAAGAAATAAATGCATACAAAAGCCACGGTTATGTTTTTCCTACCTAGCAACAATTAATGTATGCCACCCGCATTAATGACTATTGAAATACAAGGTGAATGAAATAATCTGTAACATGGCACTTAAACAATATTTATGCATTAAATTTGATTACATTACGAAAATGGTCCATTGCAAGTACATAACAATATAAATGAAACGCGAATAAAGAGTCCTGAAACGTGGAAAGTGGTCTGGACAAAATAGAAATGATTAAGAGTGAGTGAAAGAGAGTTTATAACATAAAACACATTATCCACGACATTATTCAAACACAAGAAACTATTTTGAAAATTGTATTTGATAAATGATAATAACAATACTTTTAAGACCCTTTTTCCTTCTCGTTTTGATTCATGATTGATTGATTTGAATCGAATTTATTCCATATCATATCAATTGTTTGCACAATAAAGAACATAGTTGACAAAGTAAGTTCAAAATTAGGAAATTAAACAGGAACCAACTGAAAAGCATAGCTTCTTTTTGTGTAGGTTCCCAAGAATTAATATAATATGAACATTATTTTCATAAATTATTTTTAAGTGTTTAAATTCATAACGTAATCAAAGATGGAAATGCACTTTATGAAACAATGCGAATCTCTTGGATATTCGGAAATGGAAATTACATTGTGCAAATCTAATAATCCATAAATCACAACTACATGGTTAATCCTTTTCAAATTGGGTGGAGTAAATTGATATCTCATAAACAAGATAAAAGTCCGTCAAATGATACTTATTTTGTAATAAACATTTGTTTAAATAAGGTTTCATTAAACGTCCTGAAAATCACTCTACATAATTCTCTTTGATTTCCGAATATAATGTCATGTCATAGTGCTTTAACCAGAGATTGAACAGGGAATACAGTGAATATTTCGAAATATACTGTCCAACCAAACACAATCTACTATTCAATTTAATTTCTATGATCGAAGCATAACGTAAAGTATATTAATCTCATGCACATGTACCTTTTTCCACCACAAAATTTAGAGACCGCCTTTCTTTAGATCCTTTGAACTTCGGCACATCTTCCGGTTTTCATTTAAGATAAACATTTGGAGCGGAAACTCGATTAGAGGTCATTTTGAGTTGGTACCCGAAGCACATGTACAGTTAATATCATAGATAGGTAAATATGTAGACTATAGATTGCCTCAACATACTTTGTGTTGTATTAAAAATATGGACATTGCGGCACACATCGTATACACATCGTATTCAACAGTGAAGTTTTATAACATGTTTCGGTATATCAAGCACATCATTTATGCTTTAACAAAAAATGACCCTTGATAAGTTGTATTGTTTTTTTAAATAATACTGAACAACAGTGGACTATTGCTTGAAACTGAAGCTGTAATTTCAATAATGTTGAAAATAAAACAACATCGCAGAGGATAATATTGGGATAATTACCATTTAAACATTATAAGCCATGTTATTGTATAACATATTGTTTATATCCGAATTACATGCATTTTCATTTGATAAAAAGCAATTGAGAACATGTACACCATTTTTGTAAAAAAAAAGAGAGATGTAAAAGCCATAATACAGTAGTATATTTCCATTATAAATTTGATGACATTGATTGATCCTGTACATGGCATGGTTTTATTGGATAAACAGACCAATCCACAAACGACCGACTCTAGCACAATGTTGGGCAAGGAAATCCTTTGATATGGAACATATAGTGTTAAGTCGAGTACATCCTCTTAAGAAAAAATATTGATACTAGTCAATGTCACTGTAGTCATTGTCGTCTTCCTGTCGACATTCTGATGCAGAAACATCACTATCCAGTACTGAAGCATATGCATTCATGGTCTCACCAATATCAGCGTACTGCGGAGACGGTGGAACTTCTGAATCAGTCGAATTTCTACGAAATCCTTCTTTATTACCAATTAATTCATATTCGCCCAGGTCCAAACTCTTTACCCTTCTCGCCTCTCTTCCAAACCCCTCTTGCATCATAGCTTCCGTGGCTGTTTCGTTGAGCCTTGGCAAAGTGTGCGATGTTTTCACACGAGTCGAGTTCCCTGGCCGATCATAGTTACTTATCGGAAGACTAGGTTCGCTCTGAGCACATTCGTTGTAGTCATCGTTGTCCTCTTTTATTTGTTTGACGTGATCGCTCATTATCTCGTAATCGCTGATAGTCTGGTAGGCGGCAATACCCATAGACTGGCATTTCCCCCGCTGAGGCTTCGGTGGGGCAGGGCGAGATGACATTGGTCTGTTAAGTGAGGTGGCCTTGTTGTTTTTCATGTTTTCAGGTAAAGAAGAGTTAAAGGAACTCGGTATATTACTCAGATAGGTATCAATGAGTTCATCGTCATCAGTATTTTGAGACCTGCTACCAACATCTTCGATGTCAGTGTAATCGGAACCAACTTTGTTTTCAAGCTCGTTTGCTTTTTTCCCATTTGACGAAAGGTCATTATTCCGAGATTTCTTCTTTCTCTTGTCAGGTTTTGCGTAGAGTGGTATTCTGCCTGGGGACTTGGTAACATCAGAGGCAGTGGAAACATTATTCTCGATCGTCATACTTGTATAGTCACTGCCGACGTTCGGATCTTTATTTGCTGGTTGACGGAATGACGAAGCGTGTCTTGACAGCGGGGGAGTCCATGGAGCATCCTTCTTTAACCTCTGGGAGGTCCATCTTCGGTCGCCATGACTACTACGGTTAGAACTGACCGACAGTGTCGACAGAGTCTTTGTCATTTGTTTTGACCGAGCTGTGGGATCTGATATTGTTTCGTACTCGCTATTGTCCAGGATTGGCATTGAGTTGCAGAGACGCTTTGAATTCTTCAGCAATTGATCTCCAGATTCAGTTGGAGCATCAGCTTCAGCGTAAATCTGTTCATCTGTGGACTCAGGCTGCATGTTGAGCACACCACATGAAGACGAAAATGAACTTTTGAAATGGGTCTCATCGGCATCCTCGCCGTCCATACCAACGCTTCGATGTCGCATTGATTTCTTATCTTTGAAAGATAAAGCATACAATTGTGAGCTGCCATCGTGCTGGGTGTGAGGAATCTTTTGGAGTTCGATCGTGTCGTAAGTATGTATCTTTTCTTCTCCATCCTTACGTCGCAGAGGTCTTCTGTTCCGCCTCCTGACAAGGATGAAGATGATGATGATGACAAGTGCTATTATAGCTATGACAAATATTATAACCACAGTTAAAGCTATTACCATGCTTCC
Organism: Strongylocentrotus droebachiensis; assembly: GCA_035222895.1. NCBI lineage: Eukaryota > Metazoa > Echinodermata > Echinoidea > Camarodonta > Strongylocentrotidae > Strongylocentrotus > Strongylocentrotus droebachiensis. Next base: position 63,928 of record JAVYIG010002167.1, read on the forward strand.
ATTCGTACTGGGTGTAAGAGGTCGTGTCACTTCAATGATGCTGTTTTGCGTTGTTGTTCTGTCGGTTGTTCGATTGGACTGACTCTCTCCAGGAGGTCTTCGAGACGGAGGTGTTGTGACTTCAACAATCCGCAGAGACGCATAACTTGATTCCACCAAATCTTCAGAAATGTGGACTTGGCACTCGACTAGCATGTCTTGGTCATCATCTTGTACGTTTATAATCGACAAAACATCATTGTTTTCGATGACATGGTCTTGACTACCAAGGGGATCACTTCCATTAACACTTACATTCCAAGAGATTTCAGGAGAATAATTCTGATTACCGGATGTACAAACAAACGATGCATTTGAACCAAGGGTTACTTCGCTAATGAAAGGATCTACTCTTACTAGTCCTGGAGTATTATCTCCGAAACATGGTGCATTTACAGTTAAAGAAGCATCACTGTCCAGCATGAATCGACATATTATACTCGGAGTATCTTGGGACACAATACGACTAATGATACGTCCTGGGACCCTTAGGTCAACATCGATTATTTCACCGCTACTACTGTCGAAGTTTGCCTCACCTGGTTGACTATGGGTCCAGGAACATGCTACTTCAAATTCTTTGTTCCCTTCTGATCCTATAGAAGACAACATAAATTGATGGCAACTCACAGATTCTGGGAATGGCGTAACAGTAATCGTTGCCGAGGCGAGTGGTGTATATCTTTTACTAGTGCCTTGTTCATAGCCACAATCATAAATCCCAGCCTCCGTAGCCAAGTTGATGGCCAAGATTACAAGCTTGTAGATTTGTTGAGACTGGTCAATTATTACTTTGTAGTTATCTGGATCTACACCGAATCCTGTGAGAGGATATATGTAGTCATTGCTACTAATATAAAGGCGACTTCCCGGTCTAATCAAATAGGTCCAAAATATTGTGTTATCATTGTCATTATTCAAATCACAAATTAATGACACTTTATCACCTTCTACTACAGTCTTATTGAGAGATCCGGCTTCGAGAAAGATAACACATGATACTAATGGACACAAAAGATATATCCAAAGCATCGAGTTCAATCCAGAATGCACGAAATCCTTGATACGAGCCATGTTCAATATGAAAAGTACAACAAATGCGTTATCAGCAAAGGTTTCGTTTATCCACGCTTAGAATGTAGAGTAAACTGCGCACATGAATCCAATCTATAAAAGTGTTATTTGGTACATCCTTATATACCTCAAATAATTCTTAGACGTTGCTATGACCATGACAAATGTCATGCAAGTCATATGAGATCTCCACCGCAAACAATGATTCAGAAGATATGATATAAACATCGAATAGATATTTCAGTTCGCATCACGGAAACTACTGGAAACCAGTCCTATAACAATGAAGAAACAATCCACAATGAAAAGGAAATGAACGAGGTCGACCGCTTAAACCTAAATGACACAATCTGGTACTAGACCGCCCGCGTCAACTTATAAAACGAATGCCCCATAAGTCTATTTAAGACCTAAGTAGTTGGCGAGAATCATCTAACGACGATGGAAATTTTTTATCTTTATCTTTTTAATCTTATTTGTCCTTATGCTATATTCTTACCAGTCTTCGGAGTGCATCAGAATATTGCTGCAAAAATGAATATTTGCATAATCGTTGTCATTCTAATTTTGTAATAATCATGAGTATATTGTTTTATTGTGATATCTCCTGAAAGTGCTGAATAAATAATACAATTCAATACAATTCATTTCAACAACAACAAGCGCTCATGTGAAATTCCCCACCTTTCGAGTGTTTATCCAATAACTGGTGTAATTGTCAACCACCATGATTAGCCTTCAGTTTTATGACCAACATGCATTATTTACTGCTGTGCATTTTCCACCATCATCCCAAATGGAAAAATCTTTCATCTTCCATTTCCCTCAAACGAACACTCTCCGAGAAACTGCATGGTAAATCTTGACGGGACTACGGGTTTGTTCTGTGTTGTGCGAGACTTGTACACCCATTAATGATATTTTCACCAAGTCTTGTGTCAGCGAATTATGACCTTTATGAACCTTAATTGTGAAATCATGTGAATAACACGGTCAAACACTAGATACACAAGATAAGCGTAAACAGGAAAAGGAAGACGGTTGGAAAGATATAATGGTGTAGATAGAAAAGGGGGAGATGGGGAGAAAAGTGTTGTACTATGCGGTAGATGTAATATAGCGATAATTTGAGAAATGTCAAAATAATAATTCAACCACTTGATAAATATTCATTATATTCGTATTCTGCCAGAGCTTATGAATGGAAACAGAATGACATCTTCCCCAGTAGCGGATCCAGGGGGGGGGGAGGCCAAAACGGCCGCGGCCCCCCCTATTGGCGGCGCAAAAAAAGGAAGAAAAAAAAAGGGAAGAAAAGAAGAGAAAAAAAGAAAGGAGAAGAGGAAAAGATAAGGAGAAAAGAAAGGAGAAGAGAAAGGAAAAAAGAAGAGAAATGAAAAGAGAAGAGAAAAGATAAAGAAGAACCCCCCCCCCCCCCTCCCTCCTACTCCGGGGTCGGAGGGACCGATTTTGTGTTCCCAAAATTTCCGATAAAGAGTTACTTTTCACGCAACAAAGTCCGGCCCGTAATACACACAAATCCGGCCCGTACTGACTTTACACACCGGAGATAGAGGGGTGCTTTCAAAGAGAGGGAACATACATGTGCGTACCCTAGATAACACTGAGTGGGTGGGGGGGGGGGGGGGGGGAAGTCTGGTGAGAAAGGGGGAAAGACAAGGAAATGGCGCTAAGTGACAGTAACGACGAATAAGGGAAAACTGTAATCGGGAGATTTGGGGTCATTCCAGAAGGCTTGACAAACGTTATTGAATATAGGGGGGCCGGGCCGGCCGCATAAAATCTCGAGCCGCGGATTCAAAGTTAAACGTTAAGAACAGCCCCTGCGGTCATCACTCTTTAGTGAGAAATTTGAGAAGGGCACAGTATTTTGGCTGTCTTTTAAATAGAAGTTATATACTCAACAGTCAAATTTTAAATTAACGGTAGGGCCGCTTCACAACTCTTATTTTGCCCTTCATTTGGATTCAGCTCATACCAACTCGCTTGTGCTTGTATTTGAACTCATGTTGGTAGTAATCATGGACAGGGGCGGCAATCCTGGGCCCGATAGGGGGACACGTCCCCCAGGAAATTTAGAAATATAGCCAGAAAGAAATATAGCGAAAAGAACGTACATATTGGGCTTAGGGATTTTCTAGAATGCATAATTTCAGCATTCAACATTGCAAAATCTCGCTTGGTCGCTACGCCCCGACCCTCGCCCGATAGCACAAAACTATGACGCTCCCGGCCGTGATTTATCCATGGTTGGTGTAATAGATCTTTTTCCTCTTTCATTTCTACTTACATAATTGTGTGCCATCACAATCATGATTGTTTCATTTTCCCTTTAAAGCAGGCGCGTATAGCCAGGGGCGGTAGGGGCAGTAAGAGGACATAGGACGAAAAAGGAGCAGACAAAGAAAAAAAAATTGAAAATTCTGACAAGTCAAGAACGGTACAACGAATCGTCTTCTTTCTCTAATAATTTAATGAAATGTCAAAGCTTCCGCGCATCGCTCGGGAGTGGGGCAACTAAATTCAGACAAGGACTGGGAGTCGAGAATGGTGAAACGAATCATCTTCTTTCTCTAATAATTTAATGAAACGTCAACGTTTCTGCGCTTCGCGCGGGAGGGGGAAAACTGAATTCAAACAAGGATTAAGAGACGAGAATGGTAAAACGATTCGTCTTCTTCCTCTAATAATTTAATGAACCGTCAAAGCTTACGCGCTACGCGCGGGCAGGGTAAAACTGAATTCAGACAAGGATTAAGAGTCGAGAATGGTACAAAGAATCGTCTCCTTTCCCTTATAATTAAATGAAACGTCAAAGCTTCTGCGCGGGAGCGGGCGGGGGCGGGAACTCAATTCAGACAAGGATTAAGAGTCGAGAACGGTAGAACGAATCGTCTTCTTTCTCTAATAATTGAATGAAATGTCAAAGCTTCCGCGCATCGCTCGGGAGGGGGGCAACTAAATTCAGACAAGGACTGGGAGTCGAGAATGGTGAAACGAATCATCTTCTTTCTCTAATAATTTAATGAAACGTCAACGTTTCTGCGCTTCGCGCGGGAGGGGGAAAACTGAATTCAAACAAGGATTAAGAGACGAGAATGGTAAAACGATTCGTCTTCTTCCCCTAATAATTTAATGAACCGTCAAAGCTTACGCGCTACGCGCGGGCAGGGTAAAACTGAATTCAGACAAGGATTAAGAGTCGAGAATGGTACAAAGAATCGTCTCCTTTCCCTTATAATTAAATTGACGTCAAAGCTTCCGCGCGGGAGCGGGCGGGGACGGGAACTCACTTCAGACAAGGATTAAGAATCGAGAACGGTAGAACGAATCGTCTTCTTTCTCTAATAATTTAATGAAACGTCAAAGCTTCCGCGCTTCGCGCGGGAGAGGATGGGGGGGGGGGGGGACTCCATTCAGACAAGGATAAAGAGTCGATGACGGTACAACGAATCATCTTCTTTCTCTAATAGTTTAATGAAACGTTAAGCTTCCGCGCAAAGCGCAGGAGGGGGGGGGGGGAATGAATTCAGACAAGGATTAAGAGTCGAGAATGGAACAACGAATCGTCTTCTTTCTCTAATAATTTCATTAAACTATAAAAGGTCAAAGCTTCCGCGCTTTGCGCGGGAGGGGGGAAACTGAATTCAGACAAGGAAAACGAGACGAGAATGGTACAACAAATCGTCTTCTTTCTCTTATAATTAATGAAAGGTCAAAGCTTCCGCGCTTCGCGCGTGATGGGGGGGGGGGGAGGGGGGGGGGGGCAGCGAGCTGCCCGAATATGAGTTTTTGATATCTTTTCTCGTTTATTTTGGTGATAAATAACACTTTCACAAAATACATATTATGCTCAAATTGTTGCTCGCTCGCTTCGCTCACTAGCCGAATTGTGAAACCAGAAAATTACTTTTTCGGGCAAGAGGCCATAGCCCCCCCCCCCGATGAAAATGTTAAAAATTGTACCGGTATGGTGCTTCTAATATGACCTTGAAAAAACGGTCTGCGCAATTTTTCAAATTTCCGGCCCCCCCTATTGGAAAATCCTGGATCCGCGCCTGCTTCCCCGTTACTTTAAATGCCATAGCAACATAGGTCTAAACGCCCTACAGTCATAAACTTGATACAGATAAAATTAAACTCGCGACAACAATGATTGCTCCACCGTGGAAACTTACTAAACACCATTAAAGATCTGTTATTTTGATTTTCTATATTATTGAGACCACTGCATGAAACGGAGAAGAGATCACATGAATGTAAATTGGTGTGAAATGTAGTCACTACGAGACTTAACACCCATAATATCAAAGGTCAACGAGATCGAATGCCCACGAGATGGAGGCTCGCAAGATTGAAGACTCACAAGATCAAAGGTCCATTGATCGAAAGCCCACCAAAAAGAGAAAGGCCCCCAAAAGATCACAGGTCTTCGAGATTCTAACATTCATCCTCCTTGGTTGTTATTATCAATGTCGTTACCATAACTATTACTATATCATTCTTACGAGCAAAATTACAATCAATATGAACCAACTACTTCACTATGAATACCCCATCATGCCCATATAGATTGTATACCCCCAGCCCACGCGCACACTCACACATACACATGCACCCACGTAAATAAATCCAAATCTACATCCTCACGGGAAACCTGTCTCATAGACCTATATAAACGTAAGGACGTGACGTTGAATTCCCTAATAATTATAACATTGTTTTGTCAGAACGCACTTAAAGTGTTGTTTCCTTTTTCTGATGACAATAGAAACCAACTAAACTACTAAACTTTGTTGCTCAGCTTCATGGAAACAAGTCTGGTATGCGAATTTGTTTGCTTGGTTTCGTTAACAAAATTCGTTTTAAAATGCATATCATCACAATAACAAAACTGTTGCGAAAAACATCCATGAGAAACTGTTCAAAAACGAGAGAAAGAAAATTTGACCCCATATAGATGAGACTAATCTGAATGACTGTTACGTTTTTTTAAAAAACTTTTATTTGTGTATATCCTTTTTCTTTCCTTCTATTCTTTCTCTGATACATTGTGGATGTGCATGTTTGTATGTGTGTGTGTGTGTGTGCGTGTGTGTGTGGGTGTATTTCATGCTGACAATCTAAGATCGATTACACCTTATTTTATATATCAGAAGAAAAGGCCAACGCAGTTAAGTTTAATGTCAGTGACGAATTCAGCTCTATAGATGGAGCCAGCGCACGCCCCTTGTTTTGTACTTTATGGGTGAAAATGAAACGAGCGTTTCAAAAGAGGAGAGCTCTTAGTTCTATGGTAACATGAAAACAGTCGTAACTTGTTCCATAAATTGTCTTATTACCTCCGTCTCTGGAATTGGTCCCTGTACTTTTGCTCAATAAAATGTTATGGCTTTCCAATAAATTGAACAATTCATTCAAGTGCTAATAGACTAATTAAAGTGAACATAAATATTCTACCTTTTTATTTTATATTTTTTAAAGAAAAGAAAGTTACGATTATGATGGCGTCTCAAACACATATTCGCACACGCACAACCCCACACCTAGACACAATCTCTTAGAATTTTTCGACTGATTCTATCAGTGCTTCACTCGGTATTCGTAATCGTTGAAGTCAGGATGCTTCTCTTCAGTGTACGTATTTTCATGAGGAAGCCTTTATTGTATACAAAATAAGTGGATTTTTATCAATTCGGAAATTTCCGGCGATCCGCCTAGTGACCTGGCGACATTTAATCCGGGATATAATCCGTCCGAGATACAGGGCTAGGGTTAGGGTTGCAATCGGGTGAAACGTTAGGATAGGGTTAGGGTTAGATTATTGGATAGGCCTATCACTGTTGGTCCAGGGTAGAGGTTAGGAATTCGGTTAGTGTAGGGTATTGACTGTGAAACAAAATTGTCATCGGAACAGTTTTCTAATAACCGATATTTTGGGCATAATGTTATTTCAAGGAGATAAAACGGAGGTCTTCTTGTTTTAATCAATGAATTTAAATATCAGCGTCTTTTTGTATTGAATTAAATGTTTGATAAAAAACTTGTTTAATCAAAATAACCTTTAAAAATTCTTGTTTATTGATTAAATATTTCAGCATGTATTTATCTATTTGTCCAGTCTTTGTATAACACACGGCTCTATGTACGGTTTCCCTACATTGCCTCTCCCCGAAAATCTAGATTTGAATTTATAATTTTGTCTAAGTTAAGCCTATATCCATAATTTGAGCAGTAATAACATGCATGAAGGATATATACAGAAAGAAAGTAAAATACATGATTATAGATTATAATCACAATAAATAACAAATAAAAAAACATAATTTAAAGTAAAAAATTACAATAATGTCTGGCTTCTGGGGCAATGTATTGTTTGGGATCGGAATATCATCTTGTCGTATTGAAATGTTAAGTTCTTGTTCAATCTGTTTTATAGATCAGAATCTTCTACCCAATCGTGCTTACTGTGATAATTGGAACCGGTTTACCAGGTAGGTCTGTATCATTCTTATTTCTCTCTCAGTTTTATTGACTGCTTAATATCGATCGGTCTTTACCGCTGCTGTTATAATATTAGGAATCCCTTTATTCATTACCTTTTGAATTGAAGTGTTGAACTAAATTTTGCCAAAAGAATTGTCGAAAATATCTTTAAACAAGCAGAAAAAAACCATGTGTCACTTCATGTTCAAAGGGGGTAACTAGTGACCTCCTTTTTGCGAAATCTCTAACAATCACACACAAACACAATGTCAAGATGAAGTGATTTAAACAGTTAAATAATTATCTTTCAGGATAGAAAAATTGAAGCTTTTTGTCTGACTTGCACTCATTGGAATAACTCATTGTTGGATCAATAGTCTCTTAACCACTGTTAAGCAAAAAAGTATGCCTTATATATTTTTAGAGCCCCCCCCCCCCACCTCCTTTTTTGTTTTCATTGTATTGGTATACATTTTAACAGTTCTAGGTAGTATAATTGCCATTAATATCCACTTTGCACGTATGAAATCAAAGTCAAGTGGAGGATGCAAGATTCCTTAAACAGAGTAGGTGAGCATTTGTCTCCAAAATCGCCAAGAAAAAAAGAAAAAAAGAAATCGGTATTCTACTCATTTCACCATAGTTTGTTCTTCGCAAGTTCTTACCGCGGTGCCCGCCCCACCCCTCTCCCCCTCCCTCTCTCTCCCCATCTCTCTCTCTCTCTCTCCACAGGTGTACATGCCCAGTCATGTTACGAAAGACTTGATGATGCGTCAACGAGATTCTTTCGACTCCGATGTCGAAGAAGTCTTAGCAATGACTCGATGATCGCTTCTGAGCACGACCTGGCACCATGGATTCCAAAAGGGTGTGGAATAAGAAACAGAAGACAGCACGAAATGTGCAGCGTTCTCGGTAAATACAGAATCAGATATGTCGGATAACCCATTCAAGAGCTGGATGTACCTGTATAGCAATCAATATACTTTAAATGAAATATTGAGTCCTCCTCCAGTGCCGGATCCAGAATGTCCTGTTCGGGGATACGGGTGCACTTCTTAGAAAACATTTTGAAAAAAAAAGAAGAAAGAGTTATGATCACATGTTACTTAATTTCTTCACAGAACTTGAAAAGTGCTCTAATCCAAGTGTAATTGGAGCATAAATGGCTGCCGGGGAACCGTTAAAGGGAGTATTTCTTGTTTTGTGTTCAATATGAACGTAATACTTTGCTTCGCCCTCATTTTCCCAATGTCTTTCCTGTCACTTCATTTTTTTTTAAAATAACGATTACTTTTTTTCAGCGACGGAGAAACAGCAACCGTATGAAACTCAGCCATCTACAGTGCCCCCAACAGCATCAACGCCACCTTTAGATGACATAGACTGTCATGGTTCTCTTGCTCGGAGCGGTAACTTCACAGGTAATCAAAGTCATGTGTTTTATGGGCGAGTCAAAGGCGTATCCAGGTATGGACCTCAGGAGGGACAAGCGAGGAAACAATGGGAGGGTGCGGATATCACCCCAACCCCCAATTTTTTTTTTTTTTTTTTTTTTTGGGGGGGGGGGGAGAAAAGGGGGGTGGGAGGGAACTGGTGGGATTGGTAGTTTTAAATACTAAGACAATGATTAATGTGCGGGTTGTCTTTCTTCTATAGTTGGAAATCTGTCACGATGGACACCCCTCCCCCTGCCCCTCTTTCCAATAGTGAACGTATTGGTGATGTAAACGTTTCCACGTATTGTGTTTTATTATGGCATAGTAAGTACGATACAATTCCCTTAGCGCTTTACATTATAAAGTTGGAGGACATAAACATAATACAGAACAAATGCTTAGTTTGTTCTTTGTAGAGCATTTTTTTTTGACCAGGTCCATGTTCCCTTTCCGAAACCATGGCAAGTCGCACTACATATAAAACAGATACAAACAATAATGCATTACAATTACTAATATATATCGATCATGCATAATTACAATTATACATTAATACATCAATATACATTACATTCATATATCAATCATGTATAGTAGAAATTATTAATCGTGCCTGCATTACTCATGCATAGGTTGGCAACAAAAGTTGGCAACATAACAGTGATTGATTGATTGATTGAGCGAGTGAGTGATATTCTCGATTCACTATCATGCCATTTCTTTAGGTGATATCCATCTCCGGACTACGCAATGTAATCGTGTAGGAAAGCGGTACCCTTTTGAAAAATTGCTGCCTGTCCCAGCTGATAAATCCATGAATTTGAGTATTCGGTTTTCTACTCAGTCGGTAGGCACTACCGTAATCGCGCTGGCAGAACGATCTACATACCATACGTTTTACAGAGCAAGTGAACCAATCTACAACATAGGTAAGATGATCAAAATGATAATGTAGTTCTTGATTCATTTAATATTTATCATTATTTAATTATAAATCATACAAAATGAATGATACTTAAGCAACCAAATACTTGAGACTTCGATCGGGTGTGTCAGTCTCGTGTGTTGCATTACGTAATCCTGTCATAGCATATTGATGGGATTTTGACCACGGACACTATTTAAAAAATAAAACAATACCACCTATTTCCCAAATGATGGTTGTCCGAATTTGACAGAAATGAGGGGGAGGGCACCAAAATCATCCTACCCCCTGTTCCAACGCCTTTGTGTAAGTTGTTAGATACAAAGTTCAATCGATGGAGGTAGGTCATTTTGTAAGTTCTGTATATTTACCGCCGAAATAAGAAATTTCTTATGATTTACAGGAATCTACCATCTACAGTCAAAGGCATTATTTGGCGTAGGTAATGGGGGGGGGGGGGCATAGGATTCCCAATTAAATGGCGAAAATGCCCAATAAAATAAAAAGATAGCGGGAATATGAAGGAATGAAGACGCTGAAACACCCCAAAACTCTCCCTTAACCAAAGGCCCTCTTGATTTTCATTTCATCCATCGAGTAAAGCCTGTGTAGCCGCCGCCCCCCATTATGCCAGTTCCCGTATAGCGGTGGAATCGTTTTTGGACATGTTGTTTATTGGCTTGAAAGGACTCAATTGTACCCCCTGCCCCTCTGTTTATAAATATCTGGATACACCGATATTTGTTTAATGCTTCTGGCCAAGAGTACGCATTCATTTTATCTGTTTTTGTTTTGTTCTCACAGTTATAGGAGGACTGCGTGATCATCTTATTTGTCGGTGTAAGGTTGGGTGTGTGGTACTTCAGAAACGCAACCCGTCTTATGGACTGAGTATTAACAGAACGATGTCAATCCTCGTCACATACGAGCAGGGAGCCCTCAAGGTGTTCGAAGATCACGACCGAACCCCGTTCCTGACATACACCGATCCCCACCCGCTCACTATTCGTCATGTTGCAATTTGTAAATACGCTACAGAGGGAAGATTTGTTATTCACATCTGTGATTCGTATTAATTTACATACAGTGAATCCGATCGCAAAGGCTTTCGAAGAAAAACAACCTAAGGCAAATCAATAGCCTTGGCCATCACCTATTGAAATGTGCGAATATTACAAAGATTTGTTTTCCTTCTCATCCTCTTTCGAGGTATTTATTAGCAATAACATATACATATATACAATTAAAAAAAAAAAAAAAAAAAAAAAAAAAATCAAAATTTTACAGCAACCATTGATACAATTTTTTAAACGTCACCTTCTTGTCCTAATGTATAGTTACTTACACTTTCCAGATATGAATTCACCATTAACTTAAAATAAAACCCATACAGAATTTGCGTTTAAAAAAAAACAACCTTTGAATGTACATTTTATATAATTTCGATAGACTGTCTATTGTGCTTTGTTGCAAATAATATTTAACATATGGTAAGTTACATTGTCCACTTTATAGCCTTTCACTAGAAGTTCTTCACTTATATTTATCTTGCAAAGGTGACATAAAACCCTTATGGATTTCCAAAATGTTCGTACGAGTTTACAGTGTAATAAAAAATGAAAAGTTATTTCAACCTCCTTACACTGTCTACATTTGCTGTCATTAAGAACACAATTTTAGCAATTTTTCTTTTGAAGGTAAACTATTGTTCAAAATTTTTAAATTGAATTGCCAATCCTGTTATCTCTAAATTGTAAAAAACATATTCCAATTGAAATAATCTGGTAATGACAAAACATTAGACCAAAATCATATAGTTTCGACGATTCTTGAGAAAACCATGCACTCAATATTGAATATACCTTTTTTGTAGTTATAGAACCAAGAGATATATCACCTCCTGTTATAAGTGTAATTTAATCATCTTCCTTTCGTTAGCAATTAATGGTAATTTTACTAGATCTCATCTTATTAAAAAAATATATAGCCTACTCAGAACATGATTTCCATAGGCAGTATGATTGCGTATTAACATTACTTTTTCAGGCCCCGAGTTCTGGGGGGGGGGGAATTTTTGCTATCGTCTCTTTAGTTCTAAAAGAACCAAACCAAATTTCCTCGACTTATACTCATTAGATACGCACAACTAAATTTGTTTACATCACTAAAAGGAATTCTCTATATCTTTTCTTATGATATCCCATTCGATCGTGGAAGTAGAACGATAAAACCAGCAATTTCAGAAACGATTTGCGCACAAGGGATAGGATATATTCATAAAAACAATGAATTGCCATTCCTTTGCGAATCGAGTTGCTTTTATTTGATTCGTTTTTGTCTTATTATGGACTCTTATCTCATTATAAGGTTGAATAATGAATAAAGAAACATCATGGATATCATTTTTTGTTGTTGACATCTTTTACTTTACCATTATATATTTAGTAATTTATATACGTAACTATTTACTTGTGAATGCGCTTAACATGATTACATTATTCATTACTTCTGTGACCACACTTCGTTTGGTAATACTCATTTAAAATCCTTCATAATGACTTAAAGGCTGGGTTATACTGATCATATATATTAAAGTCGTAACCCTCATCTTCATAATGATTGTAACTCAGTTTCCAGACTTCCTTGTAAACTGAATCGGCCCAGCATAGCTGATTGGGTGTCACTATGGATATAATAACAATTAAAACAATAACAATAACAATAATAAGTTGAATTTGAATTTATTAACATCATAACACAATGTTTAATACAAATGTATTCAAGTGGGTTACAAAATAATAACAATTAAACAGTTGATGTCGTATACATATCCATACATGAGTTACAAAGAAAAAGAAAATATCCATAGTTGAACCAAATGTACAACATTCATCATATCATGTCATATCAACCTGTGAATTAGCAATAACTTAATAATACGTAGAGATTTGGTTGGATTCCTTAAAGATACAGAAAAGTGTTGCTGTAATTGAAATCCACAGAGTTAACTGATTCAAATAAAAGAATATTTTAAACTTAAAAACTTAAAATGTTGTTAAAGGGAGAACCAAAAGTTAGCACGAGTGCTAGTCGGGATTGGTTCTCCAAGTTTCTAAAACTGTGTGCAAAGTCATATTATGTATTCACACTCAACAATTAAGCAGGAACATTTATTATCCTCATATTATTTGATCCTTATGATTCATCTCTGCTGAAGAGTTTAATCTGAGATATTTACGAAATGATGATCTTGTTTGTCTTCTCTTATATTTATGGGCAAATTATTTCACAGCTTTGCTCAATGAAAGAAATTGTAAAAGTCTCATGTGTCGTACTACATTTAGGTAATCGTAGTATTGAATGTTCTCCCCGGGGTAATTGTCCTTAGTTGACCTGGTGGTTGGGAGGGGGGGGGGGGGGTGTCCTACACACAGAGAAATAAAAGGCGTTCTTGGGGAGTAAAACGAAATTGGAAAAATAGGGCGCCCCCTATTAAACCTTTTAGGGAGTAAAACACGGAAATACGCAAGGGTGTATATTTGAGGGATGTAATTTCACACCCTATTTTAGTCAGACGAGCTCTGATTGGTCAGTGCATATGCGCATGCGCTACAGCAATGGCGCATCGTGTCGATATAGGTACTGCCAAATGAAGGAACATTAGCATAATTTACATAAATTTTAGTCATGTTAGGGGAATTATCATGTTTCATTTGGGCATATTATTTGTGTGAAAGTTATCCGATAAAGAATAAGGGGTTGTACCGAAGGTTATATTTGATAATTTAATGAAATTAGCAGAAGTGTTGCTTTACTTACTAGTACATAATTGTCTTCTTATACGTGTAAGTAAAGGGAAGATATTCGGTAAAGCTGGTAAGGCGTGCGCCTGTAATCCAGCTAACAATTGAAGTTACAAACTGATTCAAGACGCAGGTTCGAAACTGAGTCACGTCTTTCGGATGGTGACGTTAAAAGTCGGTCCCCAGACGTAAATAATCATATCTGATTGGTACACGTCTGTAAAAATCCCATTACACACACGTTAAGGCAGGCTTGTGCATTTAGGTAATTCCATTACATTTGAACCGATACGTCCAGTCATAAGTTAGTTCTTACAGTCTGCACTTGTGTTGAGTTCACACTAACTGTTGTTATAACATTCTGGTCTGATTTCTTTAGAGCATTGAAACGTAGACAAAAGGGTGAGAATCAGTGACTGTTAGGTGATTACGAAGCATGGACGATTGATTGCTCGAGGGATGATCAATTGGTTGATGCTGTGCATAAGAAGGGTGTAGATTTACTCCCCACAAGGTGAAGAATCGATCATAAAGGGTATAATATTCAACCCCACGGGTGTAAGTTTAAACCCATTTTTCATGAAAATGGAACCAAAAGGTGTAAATTAAGCACCATTGGGTGCAAATTTCACTCCTTAAAGAGAGTAAAATCATACACTTGGGGTGCAAATTTACACCTTCTTATTAACATTTTTTTTACTCCCTACATTGGGGAGTAAATTAACTCCGTGAGGGATGTGACTTATGCGACAAGCATTTACTCCCTACAGGGAGTAAATTTAAACCTCTTTTTCTCTGTGTGTACAGAAGAGAGCATTGAGGATGATACTTGGTACACAATATGAATCGTACGATCAAGCATTGCTTTCATGGAACATGATCTCTTTGAAGGCGCGTCGGGATGAATTGTGCAAGAAGTTTGCTTGACAGTTGTTCAGAAACTTTCGTGATTGGCTCCCAGAAGCGAGGTCATCTCGTCGGCAACTCCGAAACGGGGGCTAACGGGGGCACGTGCCCCCCCCAAAAAAAATCCAAGATCGATTGAACTTTTTTAGACCCCTCCCCAGAACGTCGATCAATTACATGTATGTGCCCCCCCCCCAAAAAAAAAAAAAAAATAAAAAAAAAAAAAAAAAAATATGTATCAATCTCTGGCTACGGGCCTGCTCCCTCAAGTTATTTGAATTGTATTTAACTGCAGACATTGTTTAGATTGTACTCAGTTGCCTAGCGCCCTCTTCAGGTAGATGTTTATGTTAAATGGTCAATTTGTGTTTATATATTCTGCTACTCTTTCCTTTTCTTCTAGAGACATAATATACATTTGTATGTAATTAAACAAAGCGGCATTATTCAATTTTCTTCTTCTCGTATACTTGCAATTCATTACTTTTTGTGTCTTACTATGTGATTTTTATTGATTTAATTTGATTTATCTACCAACAGCAATACATTTCATACAATGATATTTACATATACAAGAAAAGGGGCCAAGTGGTAGCACGTGTGCTGGTCGAGCCTAACCTCTTACAGCTAAACAAATTATGTTGGTACAAGTTAAAGTTAATAAAACATAACAAAACAAAATTAAAGAAATTACTAATGGAATCGATACTCTAAAAAATAACAATGCCTAACTATATGCACACTGATAAAATGAACATAAAAACACTATTTGCATGGATTTTCCATTTATTTCACTACTGTAAAGTCACATGGATTGAAAAGACGGCCTTTCGTTTCAAAGTTGATTTCTTTCTTTTCCTGGCATCTATCTGACTCAATGTTTCATATTCATCATAATATTGATAATACTTTATAGCAACTAACAGGAAAGTAGCGCTTACACATCTCGAATGCTAACGCTAGTAATTAACACAAATTCTGATCATACACTCAGATTGAATCACCTGGTGAGACTTTTGACGACACGTATCCATCTCCCTCAGACGACTGGTGAAGATGAGTACCGCTGATGTGGTATTAACCATAGTCATGATTATAACTTCAAATAACAAAGTCACGTTTAACAAAGGGAAATAATAGACCTCGATCGGTCTAACTTACTTTGTGAAACTAGACTTATAAGAGCGAGTTTAAATCCAGGGTCCTGTTTAAATTTGAGGCGCATATTGGCTCAAGAGTTCTATTGGAAAGTAAAACCGATGGTAATACAAGTTTTATAATTGTCTTTTTTAACGAAATCCTAACATAACGCTTCTAAATCGTAGATATTGCTTTAATATAACACCGCTGGGATCAGAATTCGTACGTAATCTATGTAGGAAAACATGCAATGGTGGGATTCCAAGATCCAGAGATGTGCGTTGAACATGTTTATTGTTGAGTTATGTTGATGAACACATGGTCTTAGCAAACTAGGAACCTCTCGGTTCGCTTCACGTTTGGAAACCCGGGAATACCTTGTAGAATACACCACAATAGAATTGTTGTACATAAAAACACTATTTGCATGGATTTGCATTGATTCGAATTGATCGCAGCCTGATATCGATATATATCACAAAATAAGCTGGGCCCTGTTTCATGAAGCTTGACATCAATGAAAAGTTTCAATTACTGTTATAAGCTACTGAAATAATTGCATGTGATCCGTTGTGAGCAAAGTTGTTATAGAAATGGGACACATGTTATCGATGAAAAGGTTTATGAATTAATAGGGCCTATTACTAAAGAGATCGGATTGTGTAAGATTGCGATTTATTGGCGAACCTGATCAATCCTGACCAGTCGTCGTTCTTCATCATGCGGGGCCCATGGTTCACACTAACGACCATGCGCTCATTACACTACCTATCTATCAAGGTACCTATAGCTCTGAGGTTGGTGGAAAATTTTTCCCACGCACCTCTGTTCTTTTTCTACATGTAATTTTACATCCAAGGTCTCACATCCGTGATCTTAATTGAAGCTTTTACTTTCTCAACACTATGTTTTTCTTCAGTTTGAGCCATCATTACCATGTCTGAACCATTTCTTTCCTCATAAATGCGGACCACTTTATTTCGAACAATTCCCTGAATTACACTCTCACTTTCGAATTCACTAAAACATTAATCATTTACTGCTACCATTACTTTCATAGCCATTTGAGGCACATAAGACAAATCCAAATTAATGACCATCTGCTTTCAAATGTCTGATATAGAATGAGGAAGTGAAAGGTAAAATACTGCGTTAATTAATACTGTGCCTCAGACTGTCAAGACGCATCTTAACTAGACTTTGAATTTTATTTGCCATTTGTTGTCTAGACTCGGATCTAAAAAAGCGGCATAAAATATATGTAGACAAGAGGGCCCAAATGTAATGTAGTGTTGTCTACTAGGCTCTCTGGTAAATAAATTCTTTGGTAAACTTGGCAACATACGAAGAAGGACAATTTCCATTGAGTGATTACTCCACCAGAAGCAAACGTGGTTGCAGTTATTAAAACTAGAATCAAATAACAAACATGGCAACTCACAAAGGAAAAGTGCATTCAGCGATTTGCCTTGTGTTCGGGATATGGTGTCTGATACCATTTGTGACGTGTTTGACAACCACAGCCGATGAACCTCATAACCAAACATCAGAAAGTATCACAACTTTACCATTCCAAGGACCAACAGTTCAGAGCATTACGGACATAACAACCGATATACAACTTGCGGATGGAGGTACGACTGCTGTAACAGAACACAATTCATGTGACACGACTCTCGAAAATGGACCTACCAACAAGACGAAAATTGAAGGCGAAAGGGTGTCTTTGACTTGTGATTTCAATAATAACAATACTCGCAATATACTTTGGAAGTTTTCAAATGGATCTGGTAATCGGCGAACCATCACCAACAATAGCTACATCTACCCTGATAAAGTTAACTACAAATTATCCGTCGACGATAGTCTACAAACATACAAGTTGGTTATAAAAAACACCAGTTTTCATAGAGATGCTGGCATTTATGAATGTGGGTATGAATGTGTCTCTGATGGGAATTTTATTCCACTTGCGTCAGCAATGATAACAGTGTTGACTAGGCCACAATGCAAGGTCCATCTTCTACCATCGTTAAGATCAGACGAGGAGCGTGAATTTGAAGTAGCGTGTTCTTGGACGCCAGGACAAGTAGGCGTTGCTCAATTTGAAAGTAGCAGAGATACCAGAGTCCATATTGACCTTTCCTTAATAGATCGTATCATCAGTCGGATCAAATCCCAGGATATTCCAGATATCACATGCCAACTCACCTCAATCAGCGATGTTTCTAAGACTACAACTGCACCATGTATCAACACGAAATTACAGGATTATGACAACCCTACACATTCACCAACCGATGGAATTAGTGAAAGTACCTATTTCTTAGGCCAAAGTAGCAGTAGGCCCACCGTTGTAACGCATACTTTGTCAGTGGCTACAAATCGAGGAGTTGGCACGCAACAGCCAACCGGTGCTCCGATCTGTAAGCTTCATGTTCTACCTTCTTTAAGATTACATAAGGACCGTGATTATGAAGTGGTGTGTTCCTGGACTCATAGTCAAGTAAACCGTGCTCACTTTGAAAGAAGCAGTGGAGAAATTATCGATGTTGATATCAAATTCCCTGATCATATCATCAGTCGAGTGAATACTAGAAGTGCTTCAAATATTTCTTGTCGATTATTACTCAACACCAATC
This sequence comes from Strongylocentrotus droebachiensis, assembly GCA_035222895.1. Classification (NCBI taxonomy): domain Eukaryota; kingdom Metazoa; phylum Echinodermata; class Echinoidea; order Camarodonta; family Strongylocentrotidae; genus Strongylocentrotus; species Strongylocentrotus droebachiensis. Next base: position 82,403 of record JAVYIG010002167.1, read on the forward strand.
CTTCTTCGTTCATAAGTACACCATGCATAACAGATGACAGTAAACCCCGATTTATAAGAGTGGATCCCTTCATCGATGAAGTAGATATTGGTTCTACTGTGGTATTCAATTGCACCTTCAACAAAAGGAGCCAATTAGGGCTTTCCTGGAAAGTTTACTCTGATGGAAATGCATCTCTCGCTAATGTTGAGCAGAAGAATGTTTATCCAGACGTTACTTTGGTTGTACATGAGCATGAGGATAAACATTATCTGCTTGTTGAGTGCCATATCCAGTTGTCTTCGATATACAATTTTGACAATTCGTCAAGTTATGGAGCTCTGCGCGTTGTCGAAGCAACAACCCCGAAACCCCCAACCCCACCTGATGAGGGTCGGACCAGTGAAATAACAGACAGCCCGTTACATGGAACAGTAAAGTTGACAACGGATCGAAACACAGTTTTTGAAAAACAAGATGGACACATCACCGAGATGACAACTCCTAAACCCCAAACCCCACCTGGTGACGTTGAGACTAGTGATTTAACGGACAACCAGTCAGTTGGAGCAGTCGAGTTCACAACGGAACAAGGCTCTGTTGATGAAACACAACCTCGCGTTAAGGTGACAACTCCAAAACTTTCAAGTACATTTGGTAAAATAACAGACAGGCGAACAGTCCTAACAGGTGAGTTTACAACGGATCAAGTCACCATTAGTACAACTGCACCCTCAAAACAAGGTATTATAGTGACTGTTATAACCTCGGTAGTAATCGCTCTCATCATAATATTGCTTTCAAGCGCTGTTATGTATATTCTAAGGAAGTACAAAAGAATATCTTCACCACGCCGTCTGTCCAATGATGGCAAAGCCGATACCATCGAGCTTTCGAACATTCCCCACATCATGCACGAAGAAAGCTCGGAGTGGTATGCCTTATCCTTCAAAGACAAGCGGCTACACCAAAGTGATGATTCCGAAGTCCACCATCACGATGAAGATAAAGTGAACAATGTATTTTCTTCATCCCTAGGGATACTGAAATTGCATCCATCATTGGAATTCACCGATGAGAACGTATATGCTGAACCCGGTCCTGCTGATGCATCAGAAGAGCCACTACGTCAGACCATATCAAGGCAACAATGCACATTTACACCCCTTCTAGACAGTGATAAGTAAGGAATGAGTCAGTTAGAAATGGCTTCAAAATAGACGTTGGTGATATCCATCACCAATTCCATTGGTTTTGGTGATGCAATTTCAACACCCATGTGTGTGCGTGTTTGTGGGTTGGGGTGTATAAATGTACCAGAGCTATCCCAGGCACTCCAGCAGCAACAGCTGAGTGGTCATGCTTCCACAGGAGATTTTTGTAAAATAATTTTGTAGCAACGTTCCTACATACCAAATCGTTCTGTGTTTCTTTAGGTTATCATCATTTTCTATAATGATGTTAATAAGAAATGCTTGTAACTGTAATGATGATAATGATGACAGGAATGATAATGGTTGTAATAACTATGATGATAATGACAATATATATAATTACAATTTTGCTTATTTCACATTAGTCTCATGAATGAACTCTCTACAATTCTATATAGAAGATATGATATTGTAAATATGCATTTAGAAAATGAAGGACAAACGATTTTATGTACAACCTAATTTGGATATACAGGGTCTCAAATCACTGATGCAATCTACACTGTACCTAATTAAGCACTTTGTGAGATTATGTGAAGATATTTATATTGTTGAAGATGATTTGATTAAATTATCTTTATACAAAGCTCATGGAACGTACGGCTAAAATGACTGAAGGTTTTTTTTTTTTTTTTGTAACAAACTAGACATTGAGATTGAAGGAATAATTGTTATGAATAAACCAAAGACATTTACGAAAAACTAAAAGCCAATGTATGGAAACTGCTTGTAGGTGGCGAATAGGATTCCTAAGCCTAGGTAAAGACGTTAATCAGATCTTAATACTATAATGTTACTTGTAAATATTTAAAAAGGCTTCTACAAACAGAAGTGGATTATCAACAAATCTTTGGAGACAGCGACAGATTGGGCCTTTCTAACCATAGTGGAAAGTCGTTCAAGGCTTTGGAGCTACCAAAATAAAAGCGCAGTCTCCACGAGTTACCTTTTTTGTAAATGGTGAGGCCGTTCTAGTAGTTCCTTATCATGCGCTTTTCGTTATTTATGTATATATAGATGCAATTTCTGATGCAGGTAAATAACTTTAAAAAAGTTGTAAACAAGCATAAGAATAGCTAAAATGTTACACTAGAAAGTACAAATCAAAAAGAGTAAATTAAAGCAAAAAATGCTGATGTGATATAACAAAAGGTATTACTCATCATGCTTGGCTAGTAAAAGTAGTTGAATACTACTTCTAAATACTACTTAATTGTCAATGTCACTTTGTTTGCAATACATGTCCATACAATATGTACGAAAGTGGGTCTTCCGTCAATCTCATATTATGTATATGCAAGAAGTGTATTAAATATCAAAATTTGTAACAGTTGTTTGATTTGCTCTCTAAATCCTGAATGTATATATTTTGTTAACCAGACATAATATTGAATTTATATGATTGAAAAGCAAGGGCTTTCTTATATGGCTGACCTGATCTTGCGAAGTTGAGCCCTATGGCATTGATTTATCTCGTGAAAGAGAAAATAAACTTAAGTTATCTTCTTGAAAAATGTACAGTTCCAAGTTTTCATTCCTATTGTTCAGTGATACCACTCCAAATTACCATTAATCAGGTAATAATTGATAGTCGCGACGATGATTGATAGGCCTCAAGTTTCACTTTCACCTCATCTACACAAAAAAGAATAGAAACAAACACAAATGCAGAGGTCGTAAATTCAGACCCGGAAGAATATCGTGTTATTCTGTCTGCATCTCTCGCCTGTCTTCAGATTGATAAGACTACAAGTCTCACTTCATTTGATTCAGATGATAATTACAAAATTCTTTGACCACTTCAGTTCACTTTAATTGCGAAAGTACTTTAAAGAAGACCTATTCATTGTGAAGACGCACTCACACAAATATGGAAAAACAGCGTTAATGCACCACACCATAGATGTTAAAGCGGTTTGCTCTTAAGTTGGATGAAAAAGGAAGTATTTTTTCAATATGCCACAGGGTATTCTCCAAGTAAATTCAAACGATATAGATTTGTGCTCGGTCTGTAATTATTTTGTACATGATTTCGTTTTCATTAAAGACGTGTCTCCCTGCACTCGGCTCAGGGAATCTCTACTGCGTGGTAACGAGTAGTTTTATTCTTTCAAAAACATACTAAAGGGTCGACCGGATTAAAATAATGAAAATGGACACGAAAAAAAAAAAAAAAACCCATTCCATTTTGGATAATGCTTAATGCTATACCTATGTCTTTTATCTCCATGAGTGTCATGTACTCCTATTCTCGAAGCAGGACCTCAAAATAATGGTGATAAAGTGACATTAATTTGCGATGTGAATAATGATAACGATCACACGATATATTGGACGTATTTGATTGGACCAGAAGGTCGCCGATACATCACTAGTTATAACTTTATTGCATATCCCTCTACAGAATACGGTATAGATCCAGAAAACCACAAAGTAGTCAATGGTCAGTTTTAACAAACATACAAGCTTGTGATCCTTGTAATCATGAACGTCAACTCATATACGGAGGCAGGGATCGGATTAGTATGCGCAATTTATTTTAGATTCTAACCAGGATATGACAAACCTTTGCTGTTTAAAAAATTCTTCTACTTTCATATTGAACATGGCTTGTATTAAGGCTTTCTTGCATTCTGGATTTACCTCGATGCTTTGGATATGTCTTTTTTGACCATTAGTGTCATGTGCTATATTTCTTGAAGCCGGGCCTCAAAATAAGACTGTAGTGGAAGGTGATAAAGTGTCATTAATGTGCGACGTGAATAATGACAATATTAACAGAATATATTGGACCTATTTGATCGAACCAGGGCGTCGCCGATATATCAGTATCAATAGCTACATATATCCTTCCACAGGGTTCAGTGTAGATCCAGATAACTACAAAGTAGTCATTGACCAGTCGCAACAAACATACAAGCTTATAATCAAGACCATCAACTTGTCTACGGAGGCTGGGATGTATGAATGTGGCTATCAGCGAGGTTCTAGTAAAAGATATACACCACTCGCCTCGGCTATGATTACAGTCATCATTGAAAGTTACAATACCTCTTCACACTCATCCCGTGAGAATCGTAGCATCCCAATAGCTCCAACTGTGATAATATCTGTGATAATAATATTCTTCATCTTCATATTCGTCGTCAACATATCGTTCCCTCGCAATAAACGGAAGTCTAAACGTAAGATGAACCGTAAAGTGAGGCGTGAACGTACTAACCTGTCCGAGGAGAGTCCATCAAACGTACTAAACGTTATCCAAACGAGAGATACAAACAGAAGTGAACATTCAGGAACAGAGGCACAGAGAAGTGGTGAACTGTCATTGGCAATTTGTTCTGATTCACACCCTTACAGCAATAAGATATACAGGTCAGACAAAAGATCGTTTTGTACTGAGTTGGAATCAGAATTGAATACAGAACCCAATTGCGATTGCCAAACTCGTCTGAAAGAGTCTTGTCAAATTGAAACCGATTTAAAGGAAGTAAATCAGAAAGCTCCCCATTTGGAGGTGCAGAGCTTCGAACCTTTTTATGAATCAATGCGAGATGAAGTCTTCAAATTAAAATCATGCGAAGGGAAACCGAAGACACGTGTACACAACAGATTAATAACTAGCAGCTCTAAGCCTGACGAAAGACAACAAGAGTTGAAAGATGCAGCGGTCGAACAGGAAACGTTAAATAGTTCATCAAGTGTAGCTCAATGGATAGTGGATCCTGTCGATCTGTACAGAAGACCTTTGCCAAGGTGTCCAAAGAATCCAATCACCATTCAATATTTGTATTACCATTCTCCATCAGCAGAGGGTATTACTAAAGATGAAATCCATCGTCATGGGGAGACCAATAAAATGGCATCATTACCTCACATTGCGTCTCAGGGTTTCGGAATAGACGACAAGAGCGAAGGTGGTATCGGTACATCTTCAGAGGGCAAGAGGACTGCAGTTCAATCTTCCTTTGCAGAGAATGTCCTCAATGATGAGATCATAGATTGCTCGGGTATGATCAGAACATCTCTTCGGTCTTCTCGCAAGGATGCAATGGTGAATTCGGAGCAATGTAATGAAATGTATCTTGAGATGAAAGCAAAATCAGATGACCCCTCGTATCTCGACAACAGCTACCTTCAGGATATCCAATCTCCTGTATTTGATCTCACACCTATATGTGTAGGCAGGATCCTAAATAAGTGAAAATTCTCAAACCATTTCCCTGTTATACGTTGTTTTGAAATTAATAGAGAAATTGATGCACAGACCAATAAATTGTAAATTTCTTTGATTCAACACGTAAATTTCGAAGATACCTAACCATTTTTTCTTAGTTCATATGTGACATTTCTACAGTATCCTTGTAAGCATTTCTATTTGAAACGAATCAAATTGAATCGAATTTATTCATTGTTACTCACAACTTATGACATGTATTGCATTCTACGTATTTAGATTTGTACAAAGTACCTGTAAATATTTTAGCACATGGTATAATTAAAGCTTAAAGTAATATCCCAGATAACTTAGGGAATAACATGAGTATATAATGTTTTGATGCATGTAAATACCAGCAAGCGACAACGTGCAAATGGAACGATAAGCACTTATAATAAAATGTTGTAACAAGAGTATAATTAATTAATATCTCGACATGTAAGGACTACTTGTTCTTTTCAAGTAGGATGTATTTTTAGATGCATATCTAATTCAGTGAACTTATATATTGAATAATGGTTAGTAAGTAAATATTACATTGTTCAAGAGACAGATTGGGGAAGGAAAGAGAGGTTATGTGCATCAAACCAATTTCAAATTGCAGTAGACATTCAGCACTATATGTATATAGACTACCATGAATTACATGGTACGGTGTAATGTTATTTATGAATCAAATTATGATTTAAAGAGAAGTTTGAGTTCTGGGAAGAGGTAACAAATAACTTTTGAGCGTTATCATTGTATTATGCAACTGTGGAAGAACATCAGTTAAAAAATGTTCTCTGAAAGCATGGCTCTTCTAATGCCTTAATATTATAATTATGGCATGTAACATCATAAAAATAGGGAAGGATTTTTATGCCACATGTTCGTGTAGTCCCATATACATCTTTCCGTGTACAGTGCTTGGAACTTTACTAAGACTGGGCCAAATTTCTTATCATTTTGATGGTTCTAGAACCTGGCAGTACACACCAATGGTATGCTAGATGATCAACCTTTTTTGATCGATTCCATAACGTTTCTTTCACAATGCAATCGCATGACCAGAACTACACTTTATCTTTAACCGTTTGTAGCGTTCCACACTACTATCGCAATTCCAACCATTACCATAAATTGTGACTATGAATGCTAATTGTGTGAAATTTATAATTTAAACAATTTCCTGAATTCGAGATTTGTCCTGATTATTACATGATCCTCGAAATACGGAAATGTTAAGAATATTTTATCTTTCTTAGTTTGTCATTAAACATGTTGAATCTAGACGATTCGAAATATTATGCATGCCGCAGTAATTACTAATACATTTCTTCTTTTTCTCATTAAATTACAAATTCCTTTTGAATATCAAAGTTTGTTAATCATTCATTTATTCAACTTTTCATGGAATCGGACTAAATCTGAAAAATCCCATACATTATTTTTGTAATATTACATGATTAAAAAAAATAAAAAATGTTTGGTTTGACGTGTTATTTATTACACTCATTTGAAATTTGAAATATAATCTGATTGTATGTATGATATGGTATATGATTGTGTTCATTTATCGATAACAATTTCAAACAAACAATTACTAAATATATAATATTATTATTGTAATATTGTTCTTCCCATTTTTTTTTTATATGTGCCAACATGCTCAAGATTGCAGTGTGTTCTATTTACGATGTATGTATACAACCAATGATTTTGAAGGGTCTGTGCTATACTAACCGAGCTACTAAGAAGTTGCAGTCCTACCAGCTTATTGATCTATTCTAGAATTACGTAGTTTTTTTTACCCTCATTTTACATGGAAGAAAAAGGAAACGGAAATGTTTCTCCGTTATACCTGTTCTACTAGAGATTTTTTGTTACATTGGTTTTCACACAAATGGCGAGTCGATTTCTGTAATCTATGAACAATAAAATTAGAATCAATAAAATCATAATCTTGAATCCTGCTTCTATATTTAAATGCTTTGTTTTTGTGCACAATGAAAGTGAAACATGTATCTTAAGCCAATTTCCCACCAGATCTGCGTAGAGTTGCGTAGTGTGGCGTACCGACTACGCCGAAATTAGGCTGCGTATTCATGACAAAAAAGTTACTTCGGCGTAGTCCCTGCGTAGCGTTGGTCACATCCCACCGTGCGTGTTTTTAGTCCGTACGGTTTTTGGGGAGGCCACGGCCGCCACGTTTTTCTGAAAACGTAGGGAGGGAGTGGCAAAGGCAGGGAGGGAGTACCAGCAACGCGCGTCACACGCACTGTGTAAGTACGTGGCCCGCACGCCACGCATGGCCGTGAACGGTTGCGTGCATCGTACGTTGCGCACGTGGTAAGTGCATTGTAAGTGCTTACAACGTGCTTACAACGTACGGTCTCCGCGCGGTTGCCACATTATCGTACGGAGGCCGTACTTACAAGTGCTGCTCACGTACGGTGTCCTTACTCACTCGCATGTTGTGAGTGCGTGCACGTGCGATGAACTCGGTGTATATATAGGACGATATTCCGATTTTCCCCAGAAGTCCCAGCTGTTGCTACCTTAAGATGCCGCCCATTCCACCGAAGAGACTATATACTTCATAAATCAGAGCGAACAACGTGCGTTGTAAGTGCTTACTCGGTACAGTCCACGTGAGTTCTGCGTGCTCATTGGATAGCTGAACTGGGGAAGTGGCGAGTAAGCACGGACCACGCACTTAACACGTGCGCCTTTAAAAGACGCACGGAGTCAGTGCGTTGTGCGCTCGTTGGCAGTACCGGGCACGCACGTCACACGCACTGGGGTGAATCGGTAGCCCGAACGCAGCCCGAACGCAGCGAAAGTTCCTCGTGCACTAAAAGTGCTACGGTGTGTCTGCGTGTTCCCAAAGCCGTACGGAGGCGGTACTCATCACGTACGGATACCCACATTTTGCCCACGTTTTTGCACGTAGACAGCACGCACTTGCAAGTACGGCGGGATGTGACCACCGCACTGCTTCGTCGGACTGGCGTAGGGTAGCGTACTATTGCGTCGGCTTGGCGTAGTGTTGCATAGTGTTTCGTAGACTTGCGTAATAAATGCGTACTGTCTGCGTATAGTGTCTATGCCGAAAGTACGCGAAAAAAATAAACATGTTTTATTTTTTGCGTCCATCTCGGGTACCCCTTTGCGTCCCTCAGCGTATAGTTACGTAGGCCAGCGTAGGGCAGGGTGCGCTCGGAGAACTCGGTATGCAAAACACTACGCAACTCTACGCATTGTCCGGTGTGAAAGGGGCTAAAGCTGCAAAATACACCTGCTGTAAATAGAGCTCATACTTCGTAGTAGAGACACAAGATAATTGTGATGTTTGAAATGAATTTAATTGAATTAATTTTACTGTGGTCGTGTATAACAAAATGAGGCACTTGATTCATCAGGTTGATAATTCCGAAACACAAATTTTCCCTATCATGTTATTCATCATTCTACATGATTTGTTGGAAAGTTCGTATATCCGAAGCCTCATCATTCCAAAAAGTAAAATAACATTTTATTATTTCAAAGGTTCTTTCTTCCGGAAATAAGGGTTCATATAGTTCCTCAATTGAAAGAACGTTCGCTACTCCGTTGGTTTTGTAATTCCGAGTAAACGATAAGCCTCTCTCATTTTTGGAAATACGAACCTTCAAAATTATGAAATTTAAACATTTGGATTTGTCAACCTTCTAGAAAGACCCCCCCCCCCCCATGTACAACAATCACAAAACAGGTTTATGTTTCTCTCTCGATATCTCACTGCCATCACACATTTGATTGTAGGGCAACTTTCCCGGGAAAGAAAGCTTCTAATTTTTAATTTGTCAGTCAAATACGTTGGTTAAGTTTTACATCAGGATATCCTGTTAACTGCTTTCTCTCCATCTGAAAAAATTATTTATGTTCATTTTTACACCTTTTATAATCGAGGGGTAGTTGTCTCGAGAGAGATTGTTGTCGCGGTAGATACTGGGTAGTAGACCTAGCGCTTGTTTGTCCTATGGCATATTTCCGCGAGGGTTGTTCGAGGTATATTGTCCGAGGAGTGCTTGTGAGATGGTTGTCAGGGGTATTTTCCAAGGAGTCGTTGTGAGGAGTTGGTTGTCCGGGATATTGTCCTAGGAGTGAGTGTGAGGAAATGGTTGTCCGCAGTGATGTAATGAGCAATTTTATTTTTATTTTCATTTATTTATTTATTTATTTATTTATTTATTATTATTATTATTATTATTATTATTATTATTATTTTTTTTTTTTTTTTTTTGGGGGGGGGGGGGGGGGAGACACATAATCCGCATCACCCCCCAGGGAGCACTGAATGGGGAATTGCTTTTTGGGGGAGGGGATGGGGATGCGGATGACGATGACGATTACGGTAAGAAAAAAACCCGGAAAATCATGTCATTTTTGTTTAAAAAATTAATCTGTGGTATCGAATTATAAATAAATGCTTTTGATTTTCGTTGTTGGGGGAGGGGCAACTGTCCCCCCAGACCCCCCCCCCCCCCCACATTAGTTCGCTAGGGGGTGACCGGGGTATTTTCATAAGAGTTATTTCGGTTATTTTCCAAGGAATGGTTTGTGATGAGACGGTTTTCCGGAGTAGATGTTGGGTAGATCCATTACTTATTCAACAGACGAAACCCGGAGATTATTACCGCAGACGTAGAAGTTGCAACCCAGGCCCAAAACGAATAAGTCAGAGACATTCTTAGACTCGACTTCGTTGGGACTACAATTTGTATTTACATGTAGTCCTTGTAGAAAAACATGCATTAGAGACCATTCAATAGCAGCATGCTGTGCTGCACTGCATCCAGCGAATAATATTGGGTATTTAAACAAATACGAATAAGTACTCTTATCGAACTAGCCTCCTTTCGGGTTCGTTTCATGTTTTGAAACGGGGTCCCGGCCTAAAAAACATTTGAAAACTAGTTTTAATGACTGTCATGAGGTACTGAAATAATTGCATATTTATGGCTGGGAGCAAACTTGTTATATAAAAAAATGGAATATTTTTTATCGATAAAATGTTTAATGAAACAGGGCCCAGTACTAAAAAGATCGGATTTTGTACGTTTCGCGATTTATAGGAGGATTTGTGATCAACCTGATCAATCCTGATCAATCGTCGTTCACATTGAAGACTATGCGCTCGTTCTACTACCTTTCTATCAAGGTATCTTATCCTAAATCCGAGGTTGATGGCAACTTTTTCCTATACATCTCTGATCTCTTTCCACATGTAACTTGACACCCAAAAGTTTAATTTTCTTGATTTTAATTCAATCTCTAACTTTCTCAACATTATGCTATTCCTCAGTTTGAGCCGTCATGATCATGCCTGAATCTCTTCTTTCTTCAAAAATTTTAAAAATTCTCTCAAATACACTTGCATTTTCGGGATCACTACAACATTAATCATTTATTGCTATCATTACTTTCATATCCATTTGAGGCACATAAAAAAAAAAAAAAAAAGTTAATGATCATCTGCTTTCAAGTGTTTGATATAGGAAGAGGAAGTGTTAGATAAAATACTGCGTTCAATAACGCATCTTAACTAGACTGAAATTTTGTTTGCCATCTATTGTCTTCAGAAGAAGCATAAAAGATATGTGGACACGAGGGCCCAAATGTAATGTGGTGTTGTTTACTTGGCTCTCTGGATAATATCTTTGGTAAACTTGGCAACATACGAGGAAGGCCAATTTCTATTGAGTGATTACTCCACCAGAAGCAAACGTGGTTGCAGTTATTAAAACTAGAATCAAATAACAAACATGGCAACTCACAAAGGAAAAGTGCATTCAGCGATTTGCACTGTGCTAGGGATATCGTGTCTGATACCATTTGTGTCATGTGTGACAACCACAGCCGATGAACCTCAAAACCAAACATTTTATGATGTCACAACCTCACCATTCCTAAGACCAACCGTTCAGAGCATGACGAATAGAAGAATCGCGAGACAACTTGCGGATGAAGGTACGACTGCTGTAACAGAACACAATTCATGTGACACGACTCTTGAAAATGGTCCTAGCAATAAGACACAAATTGATGGCAAAAAAGTTTCTTTGACTTGTGATTTCAACAATAACAATACTTGCAATATACTTTCACTGTTAAAACAAGTATTAAAAAACTGCGGGTTAAAAAATTGTTGATTAAAAAACGCTCAACGTTGGTTAAAAATGTAGTGTTGATTAAAATTTACTTTTAATCTTGCGTTGGTTAAAAACAGTGTTGATCAAAATTATTCCTTTTAACCTATGTTGGTTAAGTCTAAGTCGTTGGCAAAAATTGTAACCCAGCATGGATTAAAAACAAAATTCCGACAGTAATGAAAGCCCCCTTTCGGTTAAAGTTTAATCAATGTTGATTAAAGTACTGGTCACGTGACCCAACGGAACGATATCGAAGCGCGTAGCTAGCGATCGCTCGACAAACAAATAAATTAAGTACATGCAAAGTACATGCAGTTTACGCGTGCGACAAAATTAACAATGGAGGTTGTCGCGAGGACCTGAGAAATGGGGGTTTGGACGGTCTTATCTCCGTGTTTTCAGGTAAGAAATTATTTTAATATTATCATCATCAATTCTAAGATTGTAAGGAAGAAGTGAAATAAGGTTCTTGCTCAAATCAAAAACGATTTGTGTCCCCTAGGCTGTACGTAGCTCAACCAATAAGCCGGGCCAATAAGTAACATTTTGATTGCACCGTGCACCGGGCTAACGTAAGCGCACACACACACTCATCGGTCTGCATGAATCTTCAACCGTGAAGGAGGCAGACCCAATTAAAGAAGGAGAAGTGTAGGCCTATTACGGATCACCTACCCAAATTGCATGCATGAATACTAATCTTATTTTTAAATCTAATTGTATCTAATTGTTTAAAACAATTAAATATAAAATAAGATGTCATCATAAAGTGAAACGTCTTCATGCATGCAATTTGGGTAGGTCATCCGTTACACTTACTGGCTGAGCTACAATACAACCTACGGGCCGGGACACAAAGCGTTTTTAATTTGAGCAAGAACCTTATTTCACTTCTTCCTTCCAATCTTAGCATTGATGATAATCATATTAAACCATTTCTTACCTGCAATCACGAGGATAAGACCTCCAAACCCCCGTAAGTTTAACCAACAGTGGTTATAACTGTAACCAACAACCCACTAAAGTTTAACCAACATCGTGTGAATCAAAAAATAATTAACCTACAATGGTTACAATTTTAACCAACGGCCCATGTAAGTTTAACCAACAACATGTGAATCAGCCCCGAACAAAGCATAAATAACCAACAAAAGATTAACATTTTAATCAACAAATGGTTAAAGTTTAATCAACACCATTTTAACCAACATTGAGCAAATTTTTTTAACCAATAATTGATTAAAATTTTTAATCAACCACAGGTTAAATTTTAATCAACAGGCTGTTGGTTAAAGTTTAACCAACGATTGTGTGATTCACCTGGTAATCCGTGGTTGATTAAAATTTTAACCAACTTGATTAAAAATTGTAATACTTGTTCTAACAGTGTTGGAAGTTTTCAAATGGATCTGGTAATCGGCGAACCATCACCAACAATAACTACATCGACCCTTCTGATAAAGTTAACTACAAGATAAGCATCGACGATACTCTACAAACATACAGGTTGGTTATAAAATCAACCAGGTTACCTAGAGAAGCTGGTATTTACGAATGTGGGTTTGAATATGTTTCTGGTAAGAATTTTATCCCACTTGCGTCAGCAATGATTACAGTGTTGAATAGGCCACATTGCGAGCTACATCTTCTACCACCGTCAAGATCAGACGAGGAGCGTGAGTTTGAAGTAGTGTGTTCTTGGACGCCAGGACAGACAGGCGTTGCTCACTTTGAAAGTAGCAGAGATACCACAATCGATATTGACCTTAACTTCACAGATCGCATCCTCAGTCGGATTAAATCCAAGGATACTCCAAATATAACATGCCGGCTCACCTCAAACAGCGACGTTTCTAAGTCTACAACTGCACAATGTACCATCATGACTGGACGAGTCAGAGTGGAGCCTTTCATCAATGAAGTAGCAATTGGCTCTAACGCCTCATTTGTTTGTTCCTCAGACAACCAGACTTATTCAAGAGCTTCCTGGAATATATTACACAGCATTCTTAATAATGCAAGTAAACAATGTGTTTTCGAAAATGAAGATGGCTTATCTATCATTAACGTCAGAGAGTCTGGCAATCTTTACTTTTCGAGTGTTCTCTTCAGAAACATGGAACTCAGAAGATTTCAAGCTATGGAATCCTTCGCATTGTCGACATGACAGCTCCGTACTTGCAAACACAGGATTATGAAAGCCCTACACATTCGACAACCGATGGAATTAGTGAAAGTACCCATGAAATAAGTCAGAGTAGCAGTAGGCCCACCGTTGTAACGCATACTTTGCCATTGGCTAAAAATCCAGGAGTTGGCACGCAACAGACAACCGGTGCTCCTATCTGTAAGCTTCATGTTCTACCTTCTTTAAGGTCACCATTGGACCGTGATTTTGAAGTGGTGTGTTCCTCGACTCATAGTTAAGTAAACCGTGCTCACTTTGAAAGAAGCAGTGGAGAAATTATCGATGTTGATATCAAATTCCCTGATCATATCATCAGTCGAGTGAATACTAGAAGTGCTTCAAATATTTCTTGTCGACTGTCACTCAACACCAATGCTTCTCCATCCATAAGTACACCATGCATAAAATATGATACTAAACCCCGATTTATAAGAGTGGATCCCTTCATCGGTGAAGTAGATGTTGGTTCTACTGTGGTATTCGATTGCACCTTCAACAAAGGTCGTAGCCGATCAGGGCTTTCCTGGAAAGTTAACTCTGATGGAAATGCATCTCTCGCTAATGTTGAGCAGAAAAATGTTCATCCAGACGTTACTTTGGTTGTACATGAGCATGAGGGTAAACAGTATCTGCTCGTTGAGTGCCATATCCAGTTGTCTTCTATATATAATTATGAAAATATGTCAAGTTATGGAGCTCTGCACGTTGTCGAAGCAACCACTCCTAAACCCCCAACCCCACCTGGTGAGGGTCGGACCAGTGAAATAACGGACAGCCCGTTACATGGATCAGTCGAGTTTACAACGGATCAAAACACGTTCATTGAAACACAACCTAGCGTTGAGGTGACAACTCCAAAACTCTCAAGTAAATTTGGTCAAATAACGGACAAGCGAACAGTTCGAACAGATGAGTATAAAACGGATCTAATCGACATTATTAGTAACCAGTCTACTGCACCCTCAAAACAAGGTACTACAGGGACTGTTTTAATCTCGGTAGTAATCGCTCTTATAATAATTTGTTCAGGTGTCATCATCAAATCGTTCCTTCACAATAAACGGAAGATTAAACGTACGATGAAGCGTAATGCTGAGAGTGTACGTACTAACTTGGCCGAGGAGAGTCCATCAAACATAATTAACGTCATTCAAACGAGAGATACAAACAGAGGTGAACATTCAGGAACAGAGGCACGGAGAAGTGATGAACTGTCTTTGGTCACGTTTTCTGATTCACACCTATACAGCAGTAAGATATACCGGTCGGACATAAAATCATGTTCTACTGTTTTGGAATCAGATTTGAGTACAGAGCCTAATCGACAAACTCGTCATGAGTCTTGTCAAATTAAAACTGATTTAAAGGAAGTAAATCAGAAAGCTACCCATTTGGAGGTGCAGAGCTTCGAACCTTTTTATGAAACAATTCGAGAAAAAGTCTTCACATTAAATAAATGTGAAGGGAAACCGAAGACAAGTGTACAACACAGATTGATAACTAGCTCTAGGCCTGGCGAAAGACAACAAGAGTTGAAAGATGCAGCAGTCGAACAGGAAACGTCAAGTGTAGCTCTTGGATAGTGGATCTTGTCGATCTGCACAGTAGACCTTTGCCAAGGTGTCCAAAGAATCCAATCGCTGTTCACACTTTGTATGACCATCTTCCATCAATAGGGGGTGTTGCAAAAGATGAAATCCATAGCTATGGGAAAAGCAATAAAGTGCCATCATTACCTCACAATGATTCTCAGGGTTTCGGAATAGGAAATAAGAGTGAAGGTGGAACCGGTACATATTATGTAGAGGCCAAGGAGACTGTAGTTCAAACTGCCTTTGCAGAGATTGTTCTCAATAATGAGAACATGGATTTGTTCGGGTGTGACCAGCAAATCTATTTGCTCTTCTCAAATGGATGCTAGGTTGAATTCGGAACAATGTGATGAAATTTATCTTGAGACGAAAGCAAAATCAGATGACCCCTCACATCTGGACAATCGCTATCTTCAGGATATCCAATCTCCTGTATTTAATCTCACACAATATGAAGGCAGAATCCTTTATGAGTGAACATAAGTAAACCATTTCCCCGTAACGTGTAAGTTGTTTTGAATTTTAGACAGAAGTCTGTTCATGATACCTAATGTATTACATTGCCATGAATTTGGTTCAACATGTAGATTTCGAAGATAACCGATGAATTTTCCATGGTTCATTATGTGACTTTTTATAATGTCGTTTTAAGCATTTCTAATCGAATCGAACCGAATTGAAGTGAATTTATGAATTTTTACGCACAACTTATTTCATTATATGTATTTCGTTCAACGGCTTCTAATTTGTGCAAAGTACCTTAATTTTTGTTCGTACATTGAATAAATAAAACATGAGTAACATCCCAGATAACTTAGTGAATAACATGAATATATAATCATTTCTTAACGCATATAAATACCACAAAGCGACAACGTGCAAATGGAACGATAATCAATTATAATAATACTAATGTGGTAACAAGAGTACAACTAATTAATAAATAGATATGTAACGTCTACTTGTTCTCTAAAAGTAAAAATTAGTTACAAATTCATATATCATTCAGTTGATTCATATATTGGTTAATGGTTAGTAAGTTGAAATTACACTGTTAATGAGAGAGATTGAGGAAGGAACTAGAGGTTTGATTACCAAATACCGTAGACATTTAGCACAATATATATATATATATATATTGTGGATTGCATGGTTCGGTGTAGAGTTATTTATAAATCAAATTATGATTTAACCATATAATAGCGTACCATACTACTATCGCTATTAGATCCATTACCATCAACAGTACATGTGCATGATAATGGTGTGAAATTTATAATTTAAACAATTTTTTCATAATACGAGACTTGCCCTGATTATTTCCTATTCCTCGATGTACGGTAATGTTACGAATATTTTATCTTTCTTAGTTTGACAATAAACATGTGGAATCTAGACGATAACATTCCAAATGTTATGCATATCGCAGTAATTAGGAATACATTTCGTCCTTTCTCATTACATGACAAAATCATTTTTCACTTTTAAAGTTTGTAAATCATTCAATTATTCCTCTTTGCTTTGAATCGCATGCACAATTCTGAACAATCCCATGAAGTTTTGAATTTATTGCATGATTTCCAAAGAAGCACTGTTTGGTTGGACGTGTACTGTATTGCACTGTATTTTGCAGTAAAATCATATTTTAATATATCATATTATGATGATATAAAAGTTCCATGTTGTTCTTCCCATTTTTAAATATGTGTCAACATGCTCATGATTTCAATTTGTTCCCTTTACTATGTAGGTATACAACCAACGATTTGTAAAGGTCTGTGCCATAGCAACCAAGCTAATAAAAAGTTGCAGTCCTACCAACCTATTGATCTATTCTAGAATTAGGTTTCTACCCTCATATTACCTGGAAGAAAAAAAGAATCGGAAATACATGTATGTTTCTCTGTTTTGCCTGTTCTACGAGAGATTTTAGTTACCTTGCATGTCACACAAATGGAAAGTCCATTTCTATGATATATGAACAATAAAATTAGAATCTTGAATCCTGCATCTATATTCAATGCTTTATTTTTGTGCACAATGAAAGTGAATCATGTATCTTAGATCTTAGACAGATAAAGCTGCAAAATAAAACTACTGTAAATAGACCTCGTACTTCGTAGTAGACATTTGTTTACGCTCCTTTTTACATCTCTTATTATCAAAGGGTAGTGGCCCGAGAGAGATGGTTGTCGCGGTAGACATCGGGCAGTTACCCTGAGGCCTAGTTGTTCTATGGCATATTTCTGCGAGGGGTGTTGTCCGAGGTATATTTTCCTAGGAGTAATTCTGAGGAGATGGTTGTCGAGGGTATTGTACTAGGAGTGGTTGTGAGGAGATATATACAAAACAAAGTGCAGTCTCTGTGAGTGACCTTTTAAAAAAAAAATTATAGTGAGGCAGTTTTAGTATTCCCGTATTAAGTGAACTTAGTAATTTATGTATATGCGGATGCTATTTATGATACAGACACATGTCTATGAAAGAAATGTTCTGAACAAGCACAAGATTACATAAAATGTTCCACTAGGAAGTACAGAGCAAGAAAGACAAACGAAAGAAAGAATTCTGATGTGATATAACAAAAGGTATTAGTCGTCGTGTTAAAAGTAATTGAATACTTAGTGCGCTAAATTTTCAATACCACCTAGTTTACAATACATGTCCACAAGTACGCAAGGACATTTTTAATGCTACCTAGTTTGCAAAACATGTCCACAAGTACGCAAGGACATTTTCAATGCTACCGAGTTTGCAAAACATGTCCACAAGTACGCAAGGACATTTTCAATGCCACCTAGTTTGCAATACATGTCCATAAGTACGCAAGGACATTTTCAATACCACCTAGTTTGCAATACATGTCCACAAGTACGCAAGAACATTTTCAATGCCACCTAGTTTGCAATACATGTCCACAAGTACGCAAGGACATTTTCAATGCCACCTAGTTTGCAATACATGTCCATAAGTACGCAAGAACATTTTCAATACCACCTAGTTTGCAATACATGTCCACAAGTACGCAAGGACATTTTCAATGCCACCTAGTTTGCAAAACATGTCCATAAGTACGCAAGGACATTTTCAATGCCACCTAGTTTGCAAAACATGTCCATAAGTACGCAAGGACATTTTCAATGCCACCTAGTTTGCAATACATGTCCACAAGTACGCAAGGACATTTGCAATGCCACCTAGTTGGCAAAACATGTCCATAAGTACGCAAGGACATTTTCAATACCACCTAGTTAGCAACACATGTACATATATATTCATTAGCTTTTCGGTTTTCAAATCTCTCTCTCTCTCACTTTATCCTATCTATTACTTCCTTCTCTGTATCCACGATCTCTGTGACCTACCCCCCTTTCTCTCTATTGTGTTGTATATGCAGGAGGTGTATTAAATATTAACAATTAGTATCAAACATTTGATTTGCTCTCCTCAATCCCTGAATGAATCTCTCATCTTCACCAGACACATTTTGAGTTGACATAATTGAAAAGCAGAGGCTTTCGTTTATGGCTGACTTGATCATGCAAGGTTGAACCCTATGGCTTTGTTTTATCCCGTGAAAGAAAAAACAAACCGAAGTTATCGTCTTGAAAATTAGCTGTTTCCAGTTTTCATTTCTATTATCAAGTGACACCCCTCCACACTACCATTCATCAAGCAATAGTTGAACCTCGTGACAATGTTATATTGTTAGGCCTCAAGTTTTACTTTCATCTCCTCTATGAAGAAAGAGAAGAGAAACAGGCAAAAATGCAGAGGGTCGTAAAATCTACTTGTAAATATGTCTTCAGGTTGATAAGTTGATCATCATAAGAATACCAATGTCACTTCATTTGATTAAGATGATAATTACAAAATGCTTTGACCAATTTAGCTCATTGTAATTGCGAAAGTGCCTTATAGAGGATCTACAGATTATGGTTGGATGACAAGAGGATTAATGGCGAAAAGGCCACAGAGTATTCTCCAGGCAAATGCTGACGATATATATTTGAGCTCGGCTTGTAACGATTGTGTACTTGATTTCTTTATTCAGTGAAGATGTGTCTCCCTGCACTCGGTGACCTAATTACTGCGTGGTGTCAAGTCGTTTATTCTTTCAGAGAAAACATACCAGATGGTCAACCGAATTCAATAATGAACATGGTTACGAAAAACAAAAACAAACACCATTCATTTTGGACAATTGTTAATACTATACCTATATATGTTATCACCATTAGTGCCAAGTACTCCTTTTCTCGGAGCAGGACCTCAAAATAAGACTGCAGTGGATGGTGGTAAAGTGTTATTAATTTGTGATGTGAATAATGACAACGATCACATGATACTTTGGACGTATTTGATTGGACAAGATTGTCGCCGATACATCACTAGCTATATATCCTTCTACAGGGTACGATATAGATCCGGAGAACTACGAAGTAGTCGTTGACCAGTTTCAACAAAGATCCGAGCTTGTAATCATTCATGACCGTCAACTTATTTACGGAGGCAGTGATTGAATTAGTGTGCGCAGTTTATTTTACATTTTAACCAGGATGTCCCAAACCTTTGCTGATTAAACATTTTATGTACTTTTCATATTGAACATGGCTCGTATCAAGGCTTTCTTGCATCCTGGATTGAACTCGATGCTTTGGATATGTCTTTTGTGTCCATTAGTATCATGTGCTATCTTTCTCGAAGCCGGACCTCAAAATAAGACTGTAGTGGAAGGTGATAAAGTATCATTAATTTGTGATGTGAATAATGACAATAATAACACAATATATTGGACCTATTTCATTGGACCGGGACGTCGCCGGTATATCAGCAGCAATGGCTTCATATATCCCTCTACAGGGTACGGTGTAAATCCAGATAACTGCAAAGTAATCGTTGACCAGTCTCAACAAATCTACAATCTTGTAATCTTGGCCATCAACTTGGCTACGGAGGCTGGGATTTATGATTGTGGCTATGACAGAGGCACTAGTAAAATATATACACCACTCGCCTCGGCAATGATTACTGTTACGCCATTCCCAGAATCTGTGAGTTGCCATCAATTGTTGTTGTCTTCTCTAGGATCAGAAGTAAACCAATTTGAAGTAGCATGTTCCTGGACCCATAGTCAACCAGGAGAGGCACACTTTGATAGTAGCAGCGGTGGAACAATCGATGCTGACCTAAGATTCCCAAGTCATATCATCAGTCGTATTGAGTCCAGAGATACTCCAAGTATAATATGTCGATTTATGCTGGACAGTGATGCTTCTTCAACTGTAAATGCACCATGTTTCGGAGATAATACTCCAGGACTAGTAAGAGTAGATCCTTTCATTAGCGAAGTTACCCTTGGTTCTAATGCATCGTTTTTTTGTACTTCCGGTAATCAGAACTATTCTTCTGAAATCTCTTGGAACGTAAGTGTTAATGGAAGTGATCCCCTTGATAGCCAAGACCGTTTCATCGAAAATAATGATGTTATGTCGATTATAAATGTACAAGATGATGACCAAGACATGCTAGTCGAGTGTCAAGTCCACATATCTGAAGACTTGATGGTATCAAGTTATGCGTCTCTGCGGATTGTTGAAGTCACAACACCTCCGTCTCGAAGACCTCCTGGAGAGAGTCAGTCCAGTCGAACAACCGACAGAACAACAACGCAAAATAGCATCATGGTTGAAGGTAGAATAATGTTTCCACCCAGGCCCAGGATTAGCATCGTAATAATTTTAACTGTGATAATACTTTTCATAATAATATTCGTCGTCATTATATTCGTTATCATCATATCGTTCCTTCGCAATAAATGGAAAATTAAACGTAAGATGAACCGTAAATTGAAGCTTGTACGTACTTACTTGTCCGAGGAGAGTCCATCAAACATTCAAAACGTCAATCAAATAAGAGATCCAAACAGAGATAAACATTCAGGAACAGTGGCACAGAGAAGTGGTGAACTGTCTTTGGCAATTTCTTCTTATTTACACTCTTACAGCAATAAGATATACCTGTCGGACAGTAGATTGTCGTCTACTGTGTCGGAATCAGAATTGGATTTAGAGCCCAATTCGGATCGCCAAACTCACCAAGGGTCATGTCAAATGGAAACCGATTTAATGGAAGTAAATCAGAAAGCTCCCCATGTGGAGGTGCAGAGCTTTAAACATTTTTATGAAACAATTCGAGATAAAGTATTCACATTAAAAAAATGCGAAGGGAAACCGAAGACAAGTGAACACAACAGATTAATGACCAGCAGCTCTAGGCCTGACGAGAAACAAAAAGAGTTGAAAGATACAGCAGTCGAACAGGAAACGTGAAATAGCTCATCAAGTGTAACTCATTGGATAGTGGATCCTGTCGATCTGCACAGCAGACCTTTGCCAATGTGTCCAAAGAATCCAATCACTGTTCAGTATGACTATCTTCCATCAACAGGGGCTGTTGCCAAAGATGACACCCTTAGCTATGTGCAAATCAATAAAGTGCCAGCAGTACCTCACATTGCGTCTCAGGGTTTCGATACAGAAAACAAGAGCGAAGGTGGAACCAGTACATATTTAGAGGCCAAGGAGACTGTAGTTCAAAATTCCTTTGCAGAGATTGTTCTCAATAATGAGAACATGTATTGCTCGGGTATGATCAGCACATCTCTCCGCTCTTCTCGCATGGATGTTAGGGCGAATTCGGAACAATGTGATGAAATTTATCTTGAGATGAAAGCAAAATCAGATGACCCTTCGTATCTGGACAACAGCTATCTCCAGGATATCCAATCTCCTGTATTTGATCTCACACCTATGTGTAGGCAGGATCCGAAATGAGTGAAAATTCTCAAACCATTTCCCTGTTATACGTTTTTTGATATTAATAGAGAAATTGATGCACAGACCAATAAATTGTAAATTTCTCTAGTTCAAAACGTAAATGTCGAAGATACCTGACCATTTTTTCTTACTTCATATGTGACATTTCTATAGTATCCTTGTATTACTAAGCATTTATATTAGAACCGCATCAAATTGAATCAAATTTATTCATTGTTACTCACAACTTACTTATGGCATGTATTGCATTCTACGTATTTAGATTTGTACAAAGTACCTGTAAATATTTTAGCACATCGTATAGTTAGAACTTGAAGTAACATCCCAGATAACTTAGGGAATAACATAAGTATATCATTTATTGATGCATGTTAATACCAACAAGCGACAACGTGCAAATGGAACGATAAACACTTATAATAACAAAAATGTTAAAGCAAGATTAAAAATAATAAATATCTAGGTATGTAAAGTTTACTTGTTCTTCAAAAGTACAATGTAGCAAAGATTCATATAGCATTCAGTGGATTTATATATTGGTTTATGGTTTGTAAATGAAAACTACGCTGGGAAAGAGACGGATTGAGGAAGTAAGGAGAGGTTATGTGCACCAAACAGGATTCAAATTGCAGTAGACATTCAGCACAATATGTATATATTATGAATTGCATGGTACGGTGTAGAGTTATTTATGAATAAAATTATGATTTAACCATAATGTAACGTACCATACTCCTATCACAATTAGACCATTACCATCAAGTGTGACTATGAATGCTAATTGTGTGAAATTTATAATTTAAACAATTTTCTGAATTCGAGACTTGCTCTGATTATTACATATTAAGAATATTTTATCTTTCTTAGTTTGGCATTAAACATGTTGAATCTAGACGATTGAATTCTAAATGTTATGCATGTCGCAGCAACCAGGAATACATTTCGTCCTTTCTCATTAAACGACAAAATAATTGTTACTTATAAAGTTTGTAAATCATTCAATTATTCCTCTTTGCATGGAATCGGATAAAATCCGACAAATCCCATGAGTTATTTTTGTATCTACTGCACGATTAAAAAAAAAATCACTGTTTTATTGGACGTGTACTGTATTGCACTCATATGAATTTTGCGATAATAATTTGATTGTATATATGATATGGTATATGATGGTGTATATTTACCAATAACAATATAACAAAAATATTTACAAAATCTATAATATTATGATGATATCAAACATTCATTTTTATTCTTCCACTTATTAAATACGTGTGAACATGCTCACGATTGCAACGTGTGACCTTTAATATGTACGAGTACAACCAGCGATATTGAAAGGTATGTGCTATAGCAACCAAGAAGTTGCAGTCCTTTTTTATCCTCACAATTACATGGATGTAAAAGGAAACGGAAATATACGTATGTTTATATGTTATGCCTGTTCTACTAGAGTTTTTAGTTACATTGCATGTCAAATATGGAATGTCCATTTCTGTAATCTATTAAACAAAAACATTAGAAGCTTGAATACTGCATCTTTATTTCAATGCTGTGTTTTGTGCACATTGAAGGTGAAACATGTAACAAACAATACTGTAAATAAAGCTCGTACTTTTTAGTTGTGATACGTGTCTAAGCCTAATGTTTTGTATAACAAAGGGAGAAACTCGATTTCTGGAGGTTCGTTTTTTCAAAAGATTTCATAATTCCGAAACAGAAATTTCCTCTACCACGTGGTCCATAATTCTGCATAATTTGTTGGAAAGTTCGTTGATCCGAAACTTCATAATTCCACAAATGAAAATGGATTCACTATTCCGAAGGTTCTTTTTTCAAATAATAAGGGGTCGTAATTCCTAAAATGAAATAAAGTTCCTATTTCCGTGAGGTTCGTAATTCCGAATGCACGATACCAGGGTTATATTTCATGTTCGGAAGTATATTTGTAAAGCGCTTAGAGACATTTGTATTAAGCGCTATATAAAAATTAAATATTATTATTATTATTATTATTATGAACCCTCGGGATTGTAAACCTTAGGAGAAAAAAAAAACGACATGCAACAATCTCAAGACAGGGAGAAAACAGTTCATCTAATTATTCAAGCTTTTCTCTCGATATCTCAATGCCCATCACACACTTAATTGTAGGGCAGCTTTTAATTGAAACAGGTATCCCAGGAAATAAAGTTTGTAACTTTCAAATTCTCTATTCTTTAATGTGTTCAAAAATTTGCAGAACTCTAATCCTAATCCTTTGAGTAATTTTTACATCAGAATGTCCTGTTAACTACTGGGGACTTTTAGATTTGCACGTCGACATAGTGGACTGCTACGTCACACGTAGCAGTGTCTTAGAAAGACGTCACACGTAGCAGTCCACTATGTCGATGTTCAAATCTAAAAGTCCCTACTATCTCCCAATCTGAAACTTTTCATTTTAGCTCCTTTTCAGATCTTTTACTATCGAAGGGTAGATGTCTCGAGAGATACTTGTCGCGGTAGATATCAGATAATTGCCCTATGGCATAGTTCTGCGAGGGTTGCTGTCCGGGAGAAATTGTCATGAGAGTGGTTATGAGATGGTTGTCCGGAATATTGTCCTAGGAGTGGTTGTGAGGAGATATGCGAAATTACAATAAAAGTGCAGTCTCTATGATTGACCGTTCTTTTTACAGTGAGGCGGTTTTATTATTTACTTATCACGTGAATTGAGTAAGTTATCTATATGCAGCTTGAGGACCTTGCAACTTGCAAGGTCGATACGTGCGCTATATAAGAATCCAATATTATTATTATTATTTATTTATTATTTATGATACAGAAAAATGGCATTAAAAGAAAAGTTATAAACAAGCACAAAAATACATAAAATGTTACACTAGGAAGTACATAGCAAGAAGTAACAAAAGCAAGAATTGTGATGTGATATAACAAGAGGTATTATAGTATACTCGTCGTGTTAAAAGTAATTGAATACAAAGTGCGCTACATTTCCAATTTCACCTAGTTTGTAGTACATGTACATAAGTACGCAAGTGGATATTCCGTTCATCTTATGCTACGGTCACAAAGGTTCGTACGAACGATAATTTCGTACGAATCTCCCTGTTTTTCCATTGTCTTCCCGAATTGCCATTGTTTTGTACGAGGTTGACAAAAATCTTGGAAAAGACCATCGACCAATCTCCGAACTTACGAACGGTCTACAAACGCTTGTTTCGTAAAGCCTTTTTAAGTAGATCTTACGAAATTGTCTGAAGCTCGTTCGTACGGCGTTCGTAGCTGTTCATAGTGGCATTTGTGACCGAGGCTTAATCCCTATCGGTTTTCCAATCTCTCTCCCTTTCATGTTCTTTAACTCCCTTCTCTGTATCCACGTTCTGTGTGACCCACGACCCTTTCACTCTTTTGTGTTGTACACTGTCGCTCATAAAGGTGGAACATTTTTTTTTTACCCCAATTTATGGAATTATTTTAAAAATAATTTTAAAATAGAAGATCTAGATAATAGTATACATTCTCAGATTTTATTGAAAAATAATTTGCCAAAGTGTGTTTTGCGGGACTGCTAAAGCACGTGTAAGCTACTATGCTTATCAACTAGGGGACCTACGCCCTTAAGTCATAAATGACAGTAATGAGGATGAATGCCCCACAAAAGGGCACAAATATAGCACATCGACACAGTTTTGATCCTGGGGCCTCACAGTTACGAGGCCATTGCGTTGTCACTGAACCATGACTGTACGCAGCGGGGGCTAGAGTAGGGGGCAGTTTCCATAAATTTAAAAAAGAAAACAGAAAATGCAATAAATTTTCAATAATTTATTGCATTTTACCCCGGTTCCCAATATAAAAAAATCTTTTGTGTGCCAATGCCTTGAACCATAATGCATGGCCGTCCAGAGGATTTGTTTATGCTGGGGACCGGGGTAAAATGCAATAAATTATTGAAAATTTATTGCTTTTTCTGTGTTTTTTATTTTATTTATGGAAACTGCCCCCTACCCTAGCCCCGGCTGCGTACAGTCATGGTTCAGTGACAAAGGAATGGCCTCGTAACTGTGAGGCCCAGGATCAAAACTGTGTCGATGTGCTATATTAGTGCCCTTTTGTGGGGCATTAATCCTCATTACTGTCATTTATGACTTGAGGGCTTAGGTCCCCTAGTTGATAAGCATAGTAGCATACACATGCTTTAGCAAAACACACATTGGCAACTTACTATTCAATAAAATCTGAGAATGTATACTATTATCTAGATCTATTATTTTCAAATGTTTTTTAAAATAATTCCATTAGTTGGGGTAAAACTAAAATATTCCACCTTTATGAGCGACAGTGTATATGCATGAAGTGTGTTAAATACAAAAGTTAAACGGGCTGCTACGAACGCCGTACGAACGATTTTCAGACAATTTCGTAAGATCTATTTAAGAAGGCTGTACGAAACAAGCGTTTGTAGACCGTTCGTAAGTTCGGAGATTGGTCGATGGTCTTTTCCAAGATTTCTGTCAACCTCGTACGAAAGGCAGCCGTACGTAAGGCAGCCGTACGAACGTAAGGCAGTCGTACGAACGTCGTAATGACATCGTAAGAACCACGCAAGATCTGTGGACATTTAGTACGGTCGTGAGACAATTCTAGAAGCCTCAAATCCTACGATGAACGTAAGAACGCTTTACGGACGGAGATTCGTATGGCCTTCGTACACGAACGACTCCTGGCGTTCGTAAGGCGTTCGTAAGGTGCTCGTAAGGTGTACGTACATAACTTACGCAATTTGTGAACCCGACAATATGTCCAAAAAATCGTAACATCTTCTTACGAATGGCTTGAGAATGCCGTCAGTTACACGTACGACCATCATGCGAGAACAACAACTTGTGAGATGGCCGTAAGTCTGACGTAAGAAGAACTCAAGGCATTTTTACGAAAAATTAAAAGGCGTTCGTACGAACCCCTTAAGAAGGACGTAAGAAAGACGTAAGAAACTATGCCCCATCTACGAACTCTGGAATTCGTACGAACAGGGCGATTCGTACGAACCTTTGTGACCGTAGCTTGAATAACAAATATTTGATTTGCTCTCTTTAAACTGTGAATGTATCTCTTAAGGTTAACAGACACATTTTTGATTGGCCTCTGTTTATGGCTGACCTGATCATGCGATGATGAACCCTATGGCTTTGATTTATCTCGTGAAAGAGAAAATAAACTGAAGTTATCTTCTTGAAAATTAGCTGTTTCCAAATTTTCATTCCTATTTACAGTTATACCCCTCCAAACTAGCATTCATCAAGCAATAGTTGACAATCGTGTCAATGCGTGTTAGATTGTTAGACCTCTAGTTTCACTTTCATATCGTCTACAAAAAGAAAAGAGAAACAGACACAAATGCAGAGGTCGTAAAATTTAAACCTGCATTCAGATTGATAAGTGATCATCATAAGAATATCAATGTGACTTCATTTAAATAATTACAAAATGCTTTGTCCGCTTCAGTTCACTGCCATAGCAAAAGTGCTTTATAAAAGACCTATTGTGAAGACGCACTAACTTACAAAAAACACAGCGTAAACGTCCACATCTCATGATGATTGGACATGCTAATTTTTGATCATACCTAGAATATGCATTTGATTCATTTGGGATTTTTAAGAGCTAAGTTACTTGATGTTTGTTCTTCAGTGAAGTCATGTCTACCTGCGCTCAGGTCAGGAATCTGTTACCGTATAGCAATTCTTTCGTAAAACATAACAAAAGATCAACTGAATTCAAACAATGACCATGGAGGTACATTTTCTTATTGAAAAAGGCTTCATTATATTCTTGTTTCTTATATACACATTTTCATCATATACTACGCAACAAACAACCGGTGCTCCGATCTGTAAGCTTCATGTTCTACCTTCGTTAAGGTCACCAAACGACCGTGATTTTGAAGTGGTGTGTTCCTGGACTCATAGTCAAGTAAATCGTGCTCACTTTGAAAGAAGCAGTGGAGAAATTATCGATGTTGATATCAAATTCCGTGATCATATCATCAGTCGAGTGAATTCTAGTGTAGCTAAAAATATTTCTTGTCGATTATCACTCAACACCAATCCTTCTTCGTCCATGAGTACAACATGCATAACAGATGATATTAAACCCCGATTAATAAGAGTGGATCCCTTCATCGATGAAGTAGATGTTGGTTCTACTGTGGTATTCAATTGCACCTTCAACAAAGGGAGCCTATTACGGCTTTCTTGGAAAGTTAACTCTGGTGGAAATGCATCTCTCGCTAATGTTGAGCAGAATAATGTTCATCCAGACGTTGATTTGGTTGTACATGAGCATGAGGGTAAAAAGTATCTGCTCGTTGAGTGCCATATCCAGTTGTCTTCTATATATAATTATGAAAATATGTCAAGTTATGGAGCTCTGCGCGTTGTAGAAGCAACTCCGAAACACCCAACCCCACCTAATGACTGTGAGACTAGTGATTTAACGAACAACCAGGCAGTTGGACCAGTCGAGTTCACAACAGATCAAAACACGTTTATTGAAACACAACCTCGCGTTGAGGTGACAACCCCAGAATTCGGTGAGCAGACGGACAAGCGAACAGTTCGAAGAGATGGGTTAACAACGGTTCAAATCAACATTATTAGTAACCAGCCTACTGCACCTTTAAATCAAGGTATTATAGTGACTGTTTTAATCTCGGGAGTTATCGCTCCTGTCATGATAATTATTTCAGGTATCATCATCATAGCGTTCCTTCACATTAAACGGAAGATTAAACGTAAGATGAAGCGTAATGTTAAGCGTGTACGTACTAACTTGGTCGAGGAGAGTCCATCAAACATACTAAACGTCATTCAAACGAGAGATACAAACACAGGTGAACATTTAGGAACAGAGGAACAGAGAAGTGGTGAACTGTCTTTGGTGACGTCTTTTGATTCACACCAATACAGCAGTACGATATACCGGTCGGACTGTAGATCGCTCTCTACTGTATTGGAATCAGAATTGAATACAGAACCCAATTGCGATCGCCAAACTCGTCATGAGTCTTGTCAAATTGAAACCGATTTAAAGGAAGTAAATCAGAAAGCTACCCATTTGGAGATGCAGAGTTTCGAGCCTTTTTATGAAACAATGCGAGATGATGTCTTCACATGCGAAGTGAAACCGAAGTCAAGTGTACACAACAGATTAATGACTAGCAGCTCTAGGCCTGACGAGAAACAAAGAGTGTTGAAAGATGCAGCAGTCGAACAGGAAACGTCAAGTGTGGCTCATTGGATAGTGGATCCTGTCGATCTGCACAGTAGACCTTTGCCAAGGTGTCCAAAGAATCCAATCACCGTTCAGTATGACTATCTTCCATCAGCAGGGGCTGTTGCCAAAGATGAAATCCTTAGCTATGGGGAAATCAACAAAGTGCCAGCAGTACCTCACATTGCGTCTCAGGGTTTTGGAATAGAAAATAAGAGTAAAGGTGATGCCGGTACATCTTTAGAGGTCGATGGGACTGCAGTTCAAACTTCCTTTGCAGAGAAAATCCTCATTGATGATTCCACTGAGAACATGGATTGCTCGGGTGTTATCAGCAAATCCCCTCGCTCTTCTCGCATGGATGCAATGGTGAATTCGGAGCAATGTAATGAAATGTATCTTGAAATGAAAGCGATATCGGATGAAATTTATCTTGAGATGAAAGCAACATGAGATGACCCCACGCATTTTGACAACAGCTATCTTCAGGATATTCAATCTCCTGTATTTAATCTCACACCTATGTGTAGGCAGGATCATTAATGAGTTAAAATTCGTAAACCATTTCTCTGTTACACATATTCAGTTGAATTGTTTTGAAATTAATAGAGAAGATGACGCACAGACCTGTGTATTGTAAATTTCTTTGTTCATGATACCCAATGTATATCATTGCCGTGAATCTGGTTCAACATGTAGATCTCGAAGATATCTAACCATTTTTCTTGGTTCATATGTGACATTTATTGCTACACACACCGTATTACGTATATCGCATTCCACGGCTTTAGATATGTGCAAAGTGCCTGTAAATATTTTAGCACATTTTAAAGTAACATTCCTGATAACTTAGTGAATCACATAAATATAATCATTTCTTGATGCATGTAAATACCAAACACGACATCATGCAAATGGAACGATAATCACAGTGTGGTAACAAGAGTACAATAAATAAATATTTAGACATGTAAAAATGTACTTGTTCTTTAAGTAAAATGCAGTTAAAAAATGCATATAGCATTCAGTGGGTTTATATATTGCTAAATGGTTAGTAAGTTGAAATTACACTGTTAATGAGAGGGATTGAGGAAGGAACTAGAGGTTTGATTTCCAAATACTGTAGATATTCAGCACAATATGTATATATTATGGATTGCATGGTACGATGTAGAGTTATTTTATGAATCAAATTATGATTTAACCACATAATAGCGTACTATACTACTATCGCTATTATAACCATTGCCAGTGCATGTGCATGATAATGGTGTGAAAATTAAAATTTAAACAATTTTTGTTTCATAATTCGAGACTAGCTCTGGTTTTTCCCACAATCTTCGAGCACATATTTTTGTTTTCCCGCAAATTGAAAAATTATGCCGACTAATGTTAAGTTCAGAAGGGGGGGGGGGGTAAGGTAATTTGTTATTTAATATTTTAAAAAAATTGAGGGGGTTCCTCCAGAACACCTACTACCCCCCAAAACACCCCCCCCCCACCCTGCGTGCGCGCCTGTTTGCGTTAGACATCGGGTAGATACCACCGGGCATAGTTGCCTATGCCATATTTCTGCGAGGGGTGTTGTCCGGGGTATACTGTCATAGGACTGGGTGTGAGGAGTAATGAAATAAAATAAAAGTGCGGTCTCAACGGGTGACCGTTTTTTGTTTAACAGTGAGACAGTTTTAGTATTCCCTTATCACGTGAACTTAGTAATATATGTATATGCAGATGCTATTTATGATACAGACGAATAGTTATGAAAGAAAAGTTATAAACAAGCACAAGAATAGGCCTACATAAAATGTTACACTAGGAAGTACATAGCAAGAAGGCACAAAAGCGAGGATTCTGATGTGATATAACAAAAGGTATAAGTCGCCGTGTTAAAAGTAATCAAATACTATATAAGTGCACTACATTTCCAAGTAAGCAAGAAAGTTTACAATGCCACCTATAGCTAGTTTGCAATACATGTCTATAAGTACGCAGGACATTTCAATGCCACCTATAGTTTGCAACATTTGGATAAGTACGCAAGTGGATCTTCCGTTCATCTTACTCATTCCCTTTTTGGTTTTCTATTCTTTCTCTCTCCTTTTCATCCTCCATTTTACTCCCTTCTCTGTATCCACTGTATCTGTGACCCACGCCCCTTTCACTTTATTGTGTTGTATATGCAGGAAGTGTTTTAAATATAAAAATGAATAACAATATTTGATTTACTCTCTTCAAACTCTGAATGTATCTCTCATCTTAACCAGACACATTTTGAATTGACATGATTGAAGAGCAAAGACTTTCTTTTATGGCTGACCTGATCATGCGAGGTTGAGCCCTATGGCTTTGCTTGATCTCGTGAAAGAGAACATAAACTTAAGTTATCTTCTTGAAAATTTGCAGTTCCAAGTTTTCTTTCCTATTGTTCAGTGATACCACTCCAAATTACCATTAATCAGGTAATAGTTGACAATCGTGACGAAAGGCCTCAAGTTTCACTTTCACCTCCTCTACAAAAGAAAAGAGAAGAGAAACAAACACAAATGAAGAGGTCGGAAATTCAAACCCGGAAGAATATCGTGTGATTCTGTCTGCATGCATCGTTCGTCTGTCTTCAGATTGAAAAAAATAAAAGTCTCACTTCATTTGATTCAGATGATAATTACAAAGTGCTTTGACCACTTAAGTTCACTTTAATTACCAAAGTGCTTTATAGAAAAACGTTTTAAATTATGAAGATGCACTTATAAAGAAAAAATAATAGTGTAAAGGCCCACGTCGTACATGTTTTTGCACAATGTGCTATACCTTTGTCTTTAATCACCGTTAGTGGATGGTGATGAAGTGTCATTAATTTGCGATGTGAATACTTACAACGACCACACGATATTTTGGACGTATTTGATTGGACCAGAAGGTCGCCGATACGTCACAAGCAATGACTATATTACATACAGTGTATCCCTCCTCTGCAGGATATGGTGTAAATCCAGAGAACTACAAAGTATTCGTTGACCAGTTTCAACAAACATACAAGCTTGAAAGCATGTCCGTCAACTTGTTTATGGAGGAATTGAATTAGTGTGCGCAGTTTATTTTACATTCTAAACACGGATATGTGAACCCTTTGCTGATAATTTTTTTTTGTACTTTTCATATTGAACATGGCTCGTATCAAGGCCTTCTTGCATTCTGGATTGAACTCCATGTTTTGGATATATCTGTTGTGTCCATTAGTGTCATGTGCTATCTTTCTCGAAGCTGGACCTAAACATATGTCTGTTGTGGAAGGTGATGAGGTGTCATTAATTTGTGATTTGAATAATGACAATGATAACACAATATTTTGGACCTATTTGATCGGACCGGGAAGTCGCCGATATATCAGTAGCAATGACTACACATATCCGTCTACAGGGGACGGTGTAGATCCAGATAACTACGAAGTAATCATTGACCAGTCTCAACAAACTTACAACCTTATAATCATGACCATCAACTTGTCTACGGAGGCAGGGATTTATGAATGTGGCTATGACCGAGGCTCTAATAGAAAATATACACCACTCGCCTCGGCAATGATTACTGTTACGCCATTCCCAGAATCTGTGAGTTGCCATCAAAATCGGTTGCCTTCTCTAGGATCAGAAGTGAACCAAAAATTTGAAGTAGCATGTTCCTGGACCCATAGTCAACCAGGTGAGGCATACTTTGACAGTAGCAGCGGTGAAACAACCGATGTTGAACTAAGATTCCCGGGACGTATCATCAGTCGTATTGAGTCCCAAGATACTCCGAGTATAATATGTCGATTCATGCTGGACAGTGATGCTTCTTTAACTGTAAATACACCATGTTTCGGAGAAAATACCCCAGGACTAGTAAGAGTAGATCCTTTTATTAGCGAAGGAACCCCTGGTTCTAATGCATCGTTTGTTTGTACTTCCGGTAATCAGAACTATTCTCCTGAAATCTCGTGGAATGTAAGTGTTAATGGAGATGATCCCCTTGATAGTCAAGATCGTCTCATCAAAAACAATGATGTTTTATCGATTTTAAACGTACAAGATGATGACCAAGACATGTTAGTCGAGTGCCAAGTCCACATATCTGAAGACTTGGTGGTATCCAGTTATGCGTCTCTGCGGATTGTTGAAGTCACAACGCCTCCGTCTCAAAGAACTCCTGGAGAGAATTTGTCCAATCGAACAACCGACAGAACAACAAAACAAAATAGCATCATTGGAGTTACAAGACCTCTTACACCAAGAACGAGGGGTAGCATGTTATTACCATTAATAGTGTCAATAATATTTATCACAGTTATAATAGCACTTGTCATTATCATCTTCATCTTTGTGAGGAGGCGAAGCAGAAGACGACGTAAATATGGAGAAGAAATAGCACATACTTATGAAGATATTGAACTCTAACAGATTACTCACACCCAGCACGATGGCAGCTCACAACTGTATGCTCTATCTTTCAAAGATAAGAAATCAATGCGACATCGAAGCGTTGGTATGGACGGCGATGGTGCTGATGAGAGCCTTAACTGTGATAATATCTGTGATAATAGTATCCGTCATCATCATATCGTTCAGCATAGCGTTCCTTCGCAATAAATGGAAGATCAAACGTAAAACGATCCGTGAAGTGAAGCGTGTACGCACTAACGAGGAGAGTCCATCAAACATACCTCGAGACATTCAAATGAGAGATCCATCCAGAGGTGAACATTCAGAACAAAGGCACAGATAAATAGTGAACTGTCATTTGCAATTTCTTTTGATTTACACCTATATACAGCAGTAAGATATGCCGATTGGAAATTAAATCGTGTAATGGGGTACGAATATTAAAGGTTAAATCTCACTATTTCAAGTTCATCACGGATTTAGATCAAAGAGTCAAAAGAATCCAATCACCGTTCAATATATGATGACCATCTCCCATCAGCAGAGGCTGTTGCCAAAGATAAAATCCTTAGCTATGGGGAAATCAATGAAGTGCCATCATTACCTCACATTGCGTCTCATGGTTTCGATATGAAAAACAAGAGCGAAGGTGGTACCGTTACCCCGTCAGAGACCGAGGGGGTTGCAGTTCAAATTTCTTTCGCAGAGAATGTCCTCAATAATGAGAAAATGGATTGCTCGGGTGTGATCTGCAAATCAATTCGCTCTTCTCGCATGGATGTAAGGGGAATTCTAAACAAATAATGATATTGATCTTGAGATGAAAGCAAAATCAGATGACCCCACGCATCTGGACAATAGTTATCTTCAGGATAATCAATTCTCCTGTAGGAAGGATCCTTAATAAGTGAAAATTCTTAAACTATTTCCCTGTTATACGTAATATGTTAATTGATTAATTAACAAAGAAATTGACTCACAGACCAATGTATTGTAAATTTCATTCTTCATGATACCCAATTTTTATCATTGTTTTATTTTTTGAAATTGATTTATTCTCCACTCATGAGATGGATTGCCGTTGTCAGCTATAAGCTGTTTTTCAAATGGGTCTATGAATTTGGTTCAACATGTAGACGAAGATGCCTAACCATTTTTCTTAGTTCGTATGTAACATTTAAAAAGAGTCTTTTTAGCATTTCTAATTGAATCGAATCGAATAGAATTGAATTTAAGTTATTCATTGTTACGTATAACGTATGACTTGTATCGCATACCACGGCTTCAGATTTGTGCAAAGTGCCTGTAAATATTATAGCACATCGTATATTTAAAACATGAAGTAACATCCACGATAGTTTAGTGAATAACATAATTATGATCATTTCTTGATGCATGTAAATGCAAACAAGCGACTACATGCAAATGGAATAATAATCACTTATGATAAGATATTAATAATAATATATTACATTTATATAGCGCCTAATACACAGTTTCTAAGCGCTCAAATGGATAGTTGAGTTCTGTTTTCAGAACGCAAAAGCCTTCAAAGTGCATGGTTATTGCTCTTATTCTTATCTATGACATTTCTAGTGTCCTTTTAGGACCTAAAATTGCTATACAGGTAGTTTTAGAACCCAAAATGTGTCAAATTTAGCCAATTTAGCTCCCCTTTCCAAAAAATACGGTGACCGTTAATTAATTAATTAATTAATTAAAGTTGGTAAATCATTCAATTATTCCACTTGCATGTAATCGGATAAAATCTAAAAAGTCTCATGAACTATTTTTTGTATTTATTGCATGCTTTCTAAAGAAGAAATGTTTGGTTGGACGTGTAATTTATTGCACTCATATGAATTTTGCAATATAATCTGATAGTAATTATAATATGGTATATGAATGCGTTTGTTAACCGTTAACAATATAAAACAATTATTTACCAAGTGTTTGAATGTTGTGTCGGGCGGGGGTAGTAGGTATTCTCTAGTTCTTTCTCTTTAAAAAAAAAAATCATTTATCTTTTTTTTTAATTTTTTAATTTTTATCCTAACCCTTCTTTTGTTTTCTCTCTGAAGGAAATTTAAGAGGAAAACAAAATATTGTGGAAAAGAAAAGAAATAATTTGAGATTTATAAGCAAACTGGTCGAGAAAATAGTACAAACTTTATTTGCGATTTTTTTTTTTTTTAATGTGAAAATATAATTTTGTTTATGTGAATATTTTTCATCTGTAAATGTGTCACTTTATTTGTAACCTTGTATGTAAATGCAAAAGTTCACTTGCAAATTTATTTAGACCTATGTGAAGATTATTTTGTTATTTTGTATAGAATGTTATGAATTTTGTACAAGTTTCTTTAGGAGAGAAATGAATAAAAACCTATGAGAAAAAATTGAAAAAAATCTGTAATGTTATGATAATATAAAGCATTAATTGTTTTCTTCCCATTTTGAAATATGTGTCATCTACATATCAAACAATGCCTAATCGGTAACCATTGGTCCCCCATGATCCCCTTTTTCTAATGTTAATTGAGAGCTGATTTGATGAGATAACCACCTGTTAGTGACCTTGCAGGGAGGTCTTATCCCTTCTGGCCAAACTAGTGCAGTGGGGCTTCAATAGGAGAAAATTTTATATTATGCAGATGCACTAACAAAGAAAACAAAACGAAGGAAACGCCCACACCCTACATGTTGAAGTGGTTTCCTCTAAGGTTGGGTGAAAAGTCGAGTAATGTTAAATATGCTACAGGGTATTCTCCAAGTAAATGCTAACGATATAGATTTGTGCTCGGTTTTGTAACGATTGTGTACAGCATGAATTCTTTATTCAGTGAAGACGTGTAATCAAATAAGACTAGTGAATGGTGGTAAAGTGTAATTAATTAAATATTTGTGATGTTGATAATGACATCGATCACACGATATTTTTGATCTATTTGATTGGACAAGAAGGTCGCCGATACATCACTAGCAATGAGTATGTTGTATATCCCTCTACAGGGTTAGGTATAGATCCAGAGAACTACAAAGTAGTCATTGACCAGTTTCAACAAACATACAAGCTTGTAATCCTTGTAATCATGACCGTCAACTTGTTTACGTAGGCAGGGATTGGATAAGTGTGCGCACTTTACTATGCATTCTAACCGGGATATGACAAACCTTTGCTGATTACACATTTGTTCTACTTTTCATATTGAACATGGCTTGTATCAAGGCTTTCTTGCATTCTAGATTGAACTCGATGCTTTGGATATATCTGTTGTGCCCATTATTATCATGTGCTACCTTTCTTGAAGCAGGACCTCACAATAAGACTGTAGTGGAAGGTGATAAAGTGTCATTAATTTGCGATATGAATAATGACAATAATAACACAATATATTGGACCTATTTGTCTGAAGGAGGAGGTCGCCGTTATATCAGTAGCAATGACCACATATTTAACTCTACAATATGGTATGGTTTAGATTCCGAGAACTACAAATTAATCATTGACCAGTCTCAACAAATCTACAAACTTGTAATATTGACCATCAAAATGTCTACGAAGGCTTGGATTTATGAATGTAGCTATGAGTATGACCGAGGCTCTAATAGAAGATATACACCACTCGCCTCGGCAATGATTACCGTGACGCCATTCCCAGAATCTGTGAGTTGCCATCAATTTATGTTGTCTTCTCTAGGATCAGGAGTGAACCCAGAATTTGAAGTAGCATGTTCCTGGACCCATAGTCAACCAGGTGAGGCACACTTTGACAGTAGCGGTGGTGAAACAACCGATGTTGGCCTAAGATTCCCGGGACGTATCATTAGTCGTATTGAGTCCAGAGAGACACCGAGTATAATATGTCGATTCATGCTGGATAGTGATGCATCTGTCACTATAAATGCACCATGTATCAGAGATAATATTACCGGACTAGTAAGAGTAGATCCTTTCATTAGCGAAGTAACCCTTGGTTCCAGTGCATCGTTTGTTTGTACTTCGGGTAATCAGAATTATTCTCCTAAAATCTCTTGGAATGTGTATGTTAGTGGAAGTGATCCCAGTGATAGTCAAGACCGTGTCATCAAAACCAATGATGTTATGTCGATTGTGAACGTGCAAGATGGTGACCAAGATATGCTAGTCGAGTGCCAAGTCCACATATCTGAAGACTTGGTGGTATCCAGTTATGCGTCTCTGCGGATTGTTGAAGTAACAACGCCTCCATCTCGAAAACCTTCTGGAGAGAGTCATTCCAATCACACAACTGAAAGAACAACAGTGCCAAAAAGCATCATCGAAGTGACAAGACCTGTTCCACCCAAAGCAAGTAGAAGCATGGAAACAGCTTTAGCTATGATAATAACTGTGATAATAATATTTACCATCATCATATTGTTCCTTCAAAAGAAACGAAAGATTAAACGTAAGATTAACCGCAAAGCGAAGCATGTACGTACTAATTTGTCCGAGGAGAGTCCATCCAACATACTAAACGTCATTCAAACGAGAGATACAAACAGAGGTGAACATTCAGAAACAGAGGCAGAGAGAATTTGTGAACTGTCATTGTCAATTTCTTCTGATTCACACCCATACAGCAGTACGATATACCGGTTGGACTGTAGGTCGTGTTCTACTGTATTGGAATCAGAATTGAATACAGAGCCCAATTGCGATCGCCAAACTCGTCATGAGTCTTGTCAAATTGAAACCGATTTAAAGGAAGTAAATCAGAAAGCTACCCATTTGGAGGTGCAGAGCTTTGAACATTTTTATGAAACAATTCGAGATGAAGTCTTCACATTAAATAAATGCGAAGGGAAACCGAAGACTAGTGTACACAGCAGAGTAATGACTAGCAGTTCTAGGCCTGACGAAAAACAACAAGAGTTGAAAGATGCAGCAGTCGAACAGACAACGTCGAAGACATCAAATACTTCATCAAGTGTAGTTCATTGGATAGTGGATCCTGTCGATCTGCACAGTAGACCTTTGCCAAGGTGTCCAAAGAATCCAATCACCGTTCAATATTTGTATGACTATCTTCCATCAGCAGGGGCTGTTGCCAAAGATGAAATCCTTAGCTATGGGGAAATCAATAAAATGCCATCATTACCTCACATTGCGTCTCAGGGTTTTGGAATAGACAACAAGAGCAAAGGTAGTACCGGTACATCCTCAGAGGCCAAGGGGAATGCAGTTCAAACTACCTTTACAGAGAATGTCCTCGATGATGAGAACATATATTGCTCGGGTATGATCAGAACATCTCTTCGCTCTTCTCGCAAGGATGCAATGGTGAATTCGGAGCAATGTGATGAAATGTCTCTTGAGATGAAAGCAAAGTCAGATGACCCCTCGCATCTGGACAACAGCTATCTTCAGGATATCCAATCTCCTGTATTTGATCTCACACCTATGTGTAGGCAGGATCCTAAATGAGTGAAAATTCTCAAACCATTTCCCTGTTATACGTTTTTTTTATTAATAGAGAAATTGATGGACAAACCAATGAATTGTAAATTGCTTTGTTCATGATACCCAATGCATATCATTGCCATGAATTGGGTTCAACACGTAAATTTTGAAGATACCTAACCATTTTTTTCTTAGTTCATAATATGTGACATTTCTATAGTATCCTTGTAAGCATTTCTTTTTGAAACGAATCGAATTGAATCAAATTTATTCATTGTTACTCACAACTTATGGCATGTATTGCATTCTACGTATTTAGATTTGTACAAAGTATCTGTAGATATTTTAGCACATGGTATAATTAAAACTTGAAGTAACATATTGCTCTGGTTGTCTCATTTTCGCTCGCTGGAACATTGCCAGCA
This sequence comes from Strongylocentrotus droebachiensis, assembly GCA_035222895.1. NCBI lineage: Eukaryota > Metazoa > Echinodermata > Echinoidea > Camarodonta > Strongylocentrotidae > Strongylocentrotus > Strongylocentrotus droebachiensis. The sequence goes on from JAVYIG010002167.1 coordinate 122,159, forward strand.
CAAACCGCTGACCTCTACCTCCTGGACGGATCATCGCTCATTCCCGCCCGTGATAACGCTTGGAGTGGGCTCGCACGCTCGGCGGCCATTTTACACTTCCAAGAGCGATACGGCTCACTATACGTTACGTAAAAAGGCTGTATTGTCTGACCGTTCATGAATATTCATGTTTTTGCTTACCTCGGCAAAATGCTTGCCTCCACTAAATGGAAACATTACGGTGGGGGGAGGGGGGGGGGGGGGGGTCGGATGAAATGGATATGATGAACAAATCAGAACTGATCTATGATAATTCATGCTTCTTATCCTTCGTGTTCTTGACTTATAACCTTACAACCTTACAATAATTTGATTGTATTTATGATATGGTATATGATGGTGTTTATTTACCGATAACAATATAACAAAAATATTACAAAATCTATAATATTATGATGATATTATGATTATTATTATATTATATTATAAATACGTGTGAACATGCTCACGATTGCAATGTGTGACCTTTAATATGTATGTGTACAACCAGCGATTTTGGAAGTTCTGTGCTATAGCAACCAAGAATTTGCAGTCCTTTTCTATCCTCACAATTACATGTAAAAAGGAAACGGAAAATACACGTATGTTTATATGTATTGTATTGTATTGTATTTATTAAACTTCATTGATGTACATCAATATTCTGTTTCTAAACATAATTATAATCACTTACAATGTAATGTAACAATCAATATTCTGTTTGGAAACATATACATCATATACATCATATATGTTATGCCTGTTCTACTAGAGTTTTTGGTTACATTGCATGTCACATATGGAATGTCCATTTCTGTAATCTATGAACAAAAACATTAGAAGCTTGAATACTGCATCTATATTTCAATGCTTGGTTTTTGTGCACATTGGAAGTGCAACATGTATCTTAGACAGATGAAGCTGCAATAAACAATACTGTAAATAAAGCTCGTACTTTGTAGTTGAGATACGTGTCTAAGCCTAATCTTTTGTATAACAAAGGGAGGAACTCGATTTCCGGAGGTTCGTCTTTCCGAAGGTTATTATGTCCGGGTGTATTGTCCTAGGAGTGGTTGTGAGAAGATGGTTGTCCGGGGTATATTGTCTTAGGAGTGGTTGTGAGAAGATGGTTGTCCGGGGTATATTGTCCTAGGAGTGGTTGCGAGAAGATGGTTGTCCGGGGTATATTGTCCTAGGAGTGGTTGTGAGAAGATGGTTGTCCGGTGTATATCGTCCTAGGAGGGGTTGTGAGAAGATGGTTGTCCGGGGTATATTGTCCTAGGAGTGGTTGTGAGAAGATGGTTTTCCGGGGTATATTGTCCTAGGAGTGGTTGTGAGAAGATGGTTGTCCGGGGTATATTGTCCTAGGAGTGGTTGTGAGAAGATGGTTGTCCGGGTGTATTGTCCTAGGAGTGGTTGTGAGAAGATGGTTGTCCGGGGTATATTGTCCTAGGAATGGTTGTGAGAAGATGGTTGTCCGGGGTATATTGTCTTTGGGGGGGGGGGAATTGCTTTTAATCGCTTTAAATTTAGGGCACGTTTAATAATTAGAGGAAAAGGAAACACTTATCGAAAGGGATTCGACACTTATTGGAAAAGAAAAGGAGCACGGCGTGTCGAAATACAAAGGGTAATTGTCAGAGGTGATAACCAGATATTAAGGATATAAGAATGAAAGAGGGGGCAATTATGATAAAGGAAAAGGTACATTTGTTGAAAGAAAAGGGGCACCGATCATATTTTAATAGGGGCATTTATCGGAGGTGAAAGGGGGTTTTTATGAGAAAGGGGGAAATGGCTCTTATTAAACAGAGAAAGAGGCACGTGTTAAAATAAACGGGGCACTTATCAGAGTTGAAAAGGGGAAATTATGACAAAAGGAAAGGAGCACTTGTCAAAGAAAAATGAGCATGTCTCAAATTTGAAAAAGGGGAATTATGGGATGTGCAGGGGGCACTTATCTGAAGTGAAAAGGTGTTACTTCTCTTACCTAAAAAGGATCATTTACCAGAGATTAAATTAGGAAAAGGGACAATTTTCATAGGTGAAAAGGGGCACTTATGAGAAGGGGAACGGGCTCTTTTTTCAAATAGGGGCATTTATCATAAGAAAAAAAGATAATTTACTAGGAAATAAAGGGGGGCACGTGTCAAAATAAAAGGGGCAGTTATTAGAGGTGAAAAGGGGCACTTCAGAGATTTAAAAAAAGCACTTACCAGGAGGGGAATGGACACTTGTCAAAGTAAAACGAGCATCTCTCAGATTTGAAAAAGGGCAATTATCGGAGGTGCAGGGGTCCCTTTTCTGAAGTGAAAAGAAGTAATTTCTCGTACTTGAAAAGGGTCATTTATCAGAGATGAAAAGAAGCACTTATAAGAATGAAAAGTGACACTTTTCATAGGGGAAAAATGCATTTATGACAAGGGGAGGAGTTCTTTTTTAATGGGAGCAATTATCAAAGGCGTAAGGGGGCATTAACACAAGTGGAAAAGGGCACTTATCGTTACTGAAAAGGAGCATTTACTAAATATTAAAAAGGGCACTTATAATAATGAAAAATGGACAATTATTGCAAAGGAAAGTGGGAACTTATCGAAGTAATAGGGGCACTTGTCAGAGTAAAAGGGCACCTTTCATATGCAAAAAGGGCACTTTATACAAAGTTAAATGGGCTCTTTTCCTCTGTAAAAAGTGGCTGTCATGCCTGGCCCTCCCCCACTCCGAGAACGGACGGACCCCATGCGTGTTGCCAAAATGTCCTTATCGTAACAAAAGAAAAAGGTCGACCCGTATTGACTTTACACACCGGACTTTTGCTGAAAAGGGGGGTGCTGAAAAAGGCTCGTATACAAAAGAAAAAGGTCGAGCCGTATTGACTTTACACACCGGACTTTTGCTGAAAAGGGGGGGGGGGGGTCGGTTGGAACACGCATATGCGTACCCTAAATAACACTGAGTGGGGGGGGGGCCGGGCTGTCATCAGAGGATTTTTTTTTCAGGCGAGAAGGGAAATGTACTACTCAAAGGAAATGTACTACTCTAAGGTCAGTTAGAGGTAGCCGAGCGTAGAATGCATTATTGCATAAATTTGCATTTAAGACACACAGCCTATGTTTTTTTTGTTATGGGCATGATTTTGGTTGCCTATTGAATGTAAATATAAATATAAATATCTGGCATACTTGGGAGGTTGGAATGTGAAGGGCCCAGGCAAGGAAAGGGTAAAAAGGAAGTTGCTTTGATATAATAGGCAGAACCCTTCAGGTCAGTGCTACGGTGCAGACGTTTAATGCACGAGATAGATTTATTTAGTAAGGCAGCAGAAACATTTTCATCTCAGAGATCTCCACATCGGGGCGAGATGCAAGCCCAAGCTGCCATGTTTTTTATTGAAGTATTGGACACTCGTCAATAAGGAGCTCGGCCTGCATGCACGATATCCGTGGTCGGGTAACTGGGAGTCAGCGACAGAGACAATACAGAGATGAGCTGCCATGTCGACGGGGATGTCTGCGCAGTCTAGAGACTGGCCAAGCGACCCGGAGCTGTGGGGGACTCACCAGATAGAAGCTACCCTGTACTAAAGTTATGTACTAGTAAATTGTTTATGTTCTGTTGATTTTTGACGCCACAATTTGTAGGCTGAAGATTAAAACTTCATTATACCTTTATTACAATTGTGTTCTGTTGTGGTCTCTGTGGCGTAGTGGATAAGTCGTTGGACTGCGGTTCGAGTCTAGCCGCGGCACTAATGTCCTTTGGCAAGACATTGATCTACACTTGCCACTCTCCACCCAGGTGTTAAATGGGTACCGGTAGGAAGAATTCCTTGAAATGCTGTGAGCGTCGAAATCGGCAGCCTAGCATAGCCAGGTAATGTTGGAGCGCCTTGAGAACCTTGCAAGGTCGATACGTGCGCTATATAAGAATCCAATATTATTATTATTACAAGGTAGCAGTTTAAATAATTTAAAAAAAGTCACCCACATGACAGTGGCACTTTTGGGGTACTTAAAAAAGTGTGTGGGCACTGTACCCCCGTTCCCGGGAATGCAGCCTCTAAATCGTAGTTCTTTATTATACGGGGCCATGGTTCACATTAAGGATATATTGACTGCTTTGAGAGGCATAGTGGTTTCTATAGGGTCAAGGGAAACTCACAACCTGCTATGACCCCAAGGCGCTTGCGCCGCGGGGTCATAGCAGGTTGTGAGTTTCCCGAGACCCTATAGAAACAACTATGCCTCGAATATTAAAAGCAGTCAATATATATTTTATATACCGAAAAAAAGGAAAATGTTGACTCACCCATTTAGGTTTCCATCTCTTTAAAGTCATGAATATTAACACCAACAATAACTTGTGTACAGGTCTGAATTCGGAAGTCTGTTTACATCTCCGAGGTCCGTGTTGACGTTTCGCAAGAACTCTTCAAATATTTTAATGCCGTATTTTACTGCATACTTCGTATTTTTGCTATCAGCAGAATCGATTAAGTCTTGCAGCTGAATGTCATCCATAAGTTGAAATCTTGGCATAGCTGTGTCCTCCATTTTGCCTCTTTATTGACAAAAAATTGGAAACAAAAAACCCCAGTATTTTGCGATCGAGACTACTACACAAAATGGCGATCGGTCGTCTGCGCTGCGTGGATTGGTAGATTCGTCGCCTGAATGCAGCGACCAAAATCGAATCGCACTCAAACACCGTTAACGGTATCGCGCATCGGTCATCGCACAAAAGAAACTTATACGGTAACACGTAAACCAAAATGGGGATCGCAGCAAAATGACGTCACGTTTCACAGCCATGGAAAAAGTGCTATGAAAAATGGATATAAACCGGTAGAGCCTGGAAAAATGACTATGAATTTCAATTAGCGGGCATGGTTAAGAACATGACTGCATTTTCAACCAATCAGAAGACAGGATTAGTAAAGAATCTTAAAATGAGGTATATAATAAAAACTATGCGCTCATTCCTCCACTTTTCTATCAAGGTATCTTCACCCAGCTCCAACGTTGATGGCAACATTTCCCCCACACATCTCTGTTCTCTTTTCACATGTAAGTTGTCATCAAAGAGTTTCATAAAATTATACTCGATATAAATTAAAGCTCTACTTTTCTCAACATTATGGTTTTGATCAGTTTGAGTCGTCATGGTCATGCCTTAATCTATTCTTACTTCATAAATGGGAACCTCTACAGTTCAAACAATTCTCTAAATTACACTCACATTTTCGAGATCACTAAAACGTTAATCATTTTTTGCTACCATTACTTTCATACCCTTAAAGGGCACATACGACAAATCAAAATTGATGATCATCTACGCAGGGGCGTCGCTAGACTTTTTTTTCAGTGGGGGAGGGGGGGGGGTGTTGAGGTCACCGATTACCGACAAAACCAGCCACCAATAACCGACAAAATACATTAATGCCAACGTGCCCATGTTTACAAGTTAAACCCTATAAATCCGGGGCCGTAGACTAATTTTCCTATGAATTATCTACACCTGCGCATGCGCACATGGTCATTTTCCTTGAGCTCGTAAATATACGGTTTATTTCGTCAAGACTAGTCAGCATCGTAGCTAATTTGTAAGAAAATTTGAAACGAACATTATATATTTAAAAAAGAGAAGAAAAACAAATAATAAAAAGAAAGGCGTTTTTGTGATTATAGTCAGTTCTTGACTGATTGCCATTCCAAAAAGAAAAAACAACAACTTTCGATGTGGCGTGATTGGAAAGAGCACTGCGCTTGTAAACAAATAACCCGGGTGCGAAGCTCGATTGGGCGATTTTTTAATCCCTTTTTTCTGTTGCTGATATTATAGTAAGGTTGACAATGTCAATGATTCTTAATGATTGCTGGTGAAACTTCGAGAAAATACAAGTATTATAGTTGTAGTCTCTCTCGAAGTCGTCACAGCGGATAAAAAGTGACAGTTCGAGGAAAAAATGATTCGCCGGCCGACCGACATTATACATCTCACCGTGTTCAAACTTCTGCATTGATATAGTATACGAGGATCGAGCGAGAATACCGACACAGCTCTCCCGACACAACAACACATCTATGCGTATATTTCTTGCTCCCCTTAGACGAGATGACTCCACCCAACAACCCCCACCTCTCACCCATCCTCTCTCATGCTCTTACCCCCTCTTTGTCTTCTCTTTCACCCCCCCCCCAGTTTCTTTTGCGTCATTTTTTCTTTTTTTCTTCTTTTATCCTTTTCTTTCTTTTCTTTCTTTTCCTTCTTTTCATTCTTTTCTTTCTTTTCATTCTTTCCTTTCTTTTCTTTTCCTTTTTTTTTCTTGTTTCGTTCTTCCTCTCATTTTTTCCCTCCCCCTTTTCTCATTTCTCCCAATGGCAGCGCAATTTTACCGACAATATCCTGATAGGTTGGGGTAGTCGCACCCCATACCCCCTCTAGCGACGCCACTGCATCTGCGTTCAAGTGTCTAATATAGAATGAGGAAGTGAAAGATAAAATACTGCTTTCATTAATACTGTGCCTTAGACTGTCAAGACAAATCTTAACTAGACATTTCTTTTGTCCATTTGTTGTCTAGACCCGGGTCTTAAAAAGCGGTATAAAATAAATATGAACACTAGGGCCCAAATGTAATGTAGTGTTGTCTACTACTAGGCTCTCTGAAAGAAAATTTCTATGAAGTGACTACTTCACCAGGAGCAAATGCGGTTGCAGTTAAACTGGAATCGAATGAGAAACATGGCAACTTACAAAGGAAAAGGGCATTCAGCGATTTGCACTGTGCTCGGGATATGGTGTCTGGTAACATTTGTGTCATGTGTGACAACCCCAGCCGATGGACCTCAAAACCAAACATCAAATAGTGTCACAACTTCACCATTCCAAAGATCAACTGTTCAAAGCATTACGGATATAACAACCGATCAACAACCTGCGGATGGAGGTACGACTGCTGTAACAGAACTTAATTCATGTGACACGACTCTTGAAAAGGGACCTACAAACAAGACACGAATTGATGGCAAAAAAGTGTATTTGACTTGTGATTTCAACAATAACAATACTTGCAATATACTTTGGAATTTTTCAAATGGATCTGGTTATCGGCGAACCATCACCAACAATAGCTACATCGACACTGAAAAAGGTTACTACAGAATAAGCATCGACAATATTCTACAAACATACAAGTTGGTTATAAAATCAACCAGGTTACCTGGAGATGCTGGCATTTATGAATGTGGGTATGAATGTGTTTTTAGTGGGAATTATATTAAATGGAAACGGCTTATCGATCGTAAACGTCAGTGAGTCTGAAGAATCTTTACTTTTCGAGTGTTCTCTTCAGGTACCTGGAAACGGGAAGACATCAAGCTATGGAGCCCTGCGCATTGTCGAAATGACTACTCCATACTTGCAAACACAGGATTATGACAACCCTATACATTCGACAACTGGTGGAATTAGTGAAAGTACCCATTTCTTAGGCCAAAGTAGCAGTAGGCCCATCGTTGTTACGCATACTCTGTCAATGGCTACACAACAAGGTGTTGGCACGCAACAAACAACCGGTGCCCCGATCTGTAAGCTTTGTCGTCTACCTTCTTTAAGGTTTACAGGGGACCGTGATTTTGAAGTGGTGTGTTCCTGGACTCGCAGTCAAGTAAACCATGCTCACATTGAGAAAAACAGTGGGGAAATAATCGATGGTGATATTCAATTCCCTGATCATATCATCAGTCGGGTGAGTTCTAGAAGTCCTACAAATATTTCTTGTCGATTATCACTTAAGTCCAATGCTTCTTTGTCCGTAAGTGCAATATGCATAGAAGATATTAAATCCCGATCAATAAGAGTGAATCCTTTCATCGATGAAGTAGATATTGGTTCTACTGTGGTTTTCATTTGCACCGCCAACAATTGGGGTATTCGATCAGAGCTTTCATGGAAAATAAACTCTGGTGGAAATGCATCTCTCGTTAATGCTGAGCAGCAAAATGAGAATCCAAACATTAATTTGGTTGTACATGAACATAAGGATGAGGATAAACATTATCTGCTTGTTGAGTGCCATATCCAGTTGTCTTCTATATATAATTATGAAAATATGTCAAGTTATGGAGCTCTGCACGTTGTCGAAGCAACTCCGAAACACCCAACCCCACCTGGTGACGGTGAGACTAGTGATTTAACAAACAACCAGGCAGTTGGACCAGTCGAGTTCACAACAGATCAAAACACGTTTATTGAAACACAACCTCGCGTTGAGGTGACAACCCCAGAATTCGGTGAGCAGACGGACAAGCGAACAGTTCGAAAAGATGAGTTAACAACGGTTCAAATCAACATTATTAGTAACCAGCCTACTGCACCTTCAAAACAAGGTATTATAGTGACTGTTTTAATCTCGGGGAGTTATCGCTCCTGTCATGATAATTCTTTCAGGTATCATCATCATAGCGTTCCTTCACATTAAACGGAAGATTAAACGTAAGAAGAAGCGTAATGTTGAGCGTGTACGTACTAACATGTCTGAGGAGAGTCCATCAAACATAATTAACTTCATTCAAACAAGAGATTCAAACAGAAGTGAACATTCAGGAACAGAGGCACAGAGGTGAACTGTCTTTGGTGACGTCTTCTGATTCACACGAATACAGCAGTACGATATACCGGTCGGACTGTAGATCGTTTTCTACTGTATCGGAATCAGAATTGAATACAGAGCCCAATTGCGATCGCCAAACTCGTCATGATTCTTGTCAAATTGAAACCGATTTAAAGGAAGTAAATCAGAAAGCTACCCATTTGGAGATGCAGAGTTTCGAACCTTTTTATGAAACAATGCGAGATGAAGTCTTCACATGCGAAGTGAAACCGAAGACAAGTGTACACAACAGATTAATGACCAGCAGCTCTAGGCCTGACGAGAAACAACACAAGTTGAAAGATACAGAAGTCGAACAGAAAACGTCGAACATTTCATCAAGTGTTGCTCATTGGATAGTGGATCCTGTCGATCTGCACAGTAGACCTTTGCCAAGGTATCCAAAGAATCCAGTCACCGTTCAATATGACTATCTTCCATCAGCAGGGGCTGTTGCCAAAGATGAAATCTTTAGTTATGGGGAAATCAATAAAGTGCCATCGTTACCACGCATTTTATCTCAGGGTTTCGGAATAGAGAGTAAGAGTAAAGGTGATGCCGGTACATCTTTAGAGGTCGATGGGACTGCAGTTCAAACTTCCTTTGCAGAGAAAATCCTCATTGATGATTCCACTGAGAACGTGGATTGCTCGGGTGTGATCAGCAAATCTCCTCGCTCTTCTCGCATGGATGCAATGGTGAATTCGGAGCAATGTAATGAAATTTATCTTGAAATGAAAGCGATATCGGATGAAATTTATCTTGAGATGAAAGCAACATGAGATGACCCCACGCATTTGGACAATTGCTATCTTCAGGATATCCAATCTCCTGTGTTTGGTCTCACACCTATGTGTAGGCAGGATCCTTAATGAGTTAAAATTCGTAAACCATTACCCTGTTATACATATTAAGTTGTTTTGAAATTAATAGAGAAATTGGCGCACAGTCCAATATATTGGAAATTTCTTTGTTCATCATACCCAATGTATATCATTGCCATGAATTTGGTTCAACATGTAGATCTCGAAGATACCTAACCATTTTTTCACAGTTCATATTTCACATTTGTATAAAGTATTTTTCGGGCATTTCTAATTGAATCGATTGGAATCGAATTGAATTTAAGTTATTCATTGTTACGCAGATTTGTGCAAAGTGCCTGTAAATATTGTAGCACATCATATATAAATAAAACATGAAGTACCACCCCAGATAACTTAGTGAATAACATAAATATAATCATTACTTGAGGCATGTAAATACCAACACACGACAACATACAAATGGAATGATACTCATATTGTTGTAACAAGAGTACAATTTATTAATATCTAGATATGTAAAATTGACTTATTCTTTAAAAGTAAAATAATAATAAAATAATAATATTTAAGATTTATATAGCGCTGGTATACAAATACAGTTTCTTAGCGCTTTACAATACAAATGAAATGAAAAGTACGGTTAAACTAAATGTGTAATAACGATCAACAAGAAACGTGAAATGAATATTGCGCTTAATTTGGACGAATTACTTAACTAACAATGTATAACAATCTCATGATAATGAAAAATGAAAATGTAAATACAATAATTAAGTAACATTCATGAAACTGCAATAATTATGTACATTAGATAATGAATAAATTACAAGAAGATAGGACATGTTGTTATAAATACGGTATGATGATGGGCAGTTAAAAATGCATATACATAGCAGTCAGTGGATTTGTATATTGATTAATGGTTAGTAAGTTAAAATTACACTGTTAAGGAGAGAGATTGAGGAAGACATTCAGCACAATATGTATATATTATGGATTGCATGGTACGATGTAGAGTTATTTATGAATCTAATTATGTTTTAACCACATAATAGCTTACTATACTACTATCGCTATTAGAACCATTAACCATCAACAGTGCATATGCATCATAGTGGTGTGAAAATTATAATTTACACAATTGTTTTCATAATTCGAGACTTGCACTGACTATTTCCACAATCCTCAAGGTACGGTACTGTTACGAATAGCCTATGTTATCTTTCTACGTTTGACAATAAACATGTTGAATCTAGACAATCCGAAATGTTATGCATATCGCAGTAATTAGGAATACATTTCGTCCTTTCTCATTACATTACAAAATCATTTAGACTTTTAAAGTTTGTAAATCATTCAATTTATTCCTCTTTGCTTCGAATCGGATAAATCTGAACAATCCCATGAAGTTTTGAATTGATTGCATGATTTCCAAAGAAGCACTGTTTGGTTGGACGCTTACTGTATTGCACTCATATGAATTTTGCAGTATAATCATATTTTTAATTATAATATCGTAGATGAATGGGTTTGTTTACCGATAATAATAAAAAAAAAAAAAATTACAATATCTATTATATTATGATATTGTTCTTCCTATTTTTAGATATGTGTCAACAAGCTCATGATTATTGTGTGACCTTTACTTTGTAGGTATACAACCAACGATTGTTAAAGGTCTGTGCCATATCAACCAAGGTAATAAAAAGTTGCAGTCCTACCAACTTATTGATCTATTCTAGAATTAGTTTTCTACCCTCATATTACCTGGAAGAAAAAAGAAACGGAAATAATTGTATGTTTCTCTGTTATGCCTGTTCTACGAGAAATTTTGTTTACATTGCATGTCACACAAATGGAAAGTCCATTTCTATGATATATGAACAATAAAATTAGAATCTTTAATCCTGTTTTTGTGCACAATGAAAATGAATCATTTATCTTAGATCTTAGACAGAAAAAGCTGCAAAATAAAATGTCTGTAAATAGAGCTCGTACTTCGTAGTAGACATTTATATACGCTTCTTTTTTCATATTTTATTACCAAAGGGTAGATGTCGCGGTAGACATCGGGTAGTTACCCTGAGTCCTAGTTGTTCTATGGCATTTCTGCGAGGGATGTTGTTCCGAGGTAAATTTTCCTAGAAGTACTTCTGAGGAGATGGTTGCCCGTGTATATTACCCTAGGAGGGGTTGTTAGGAGATGGTTATTCGACAAGACGTTGATCTACATTTGCCACACTCCACCCAGGTGAATTAAATGGGGACCGGTAGGAAGAAATTCCTTAAATGCTGTGAGAACCGAAATCGGTAGCCTAGCAGAGCCGGGGTAATATTGGAGCGCTTTGAGCACCTTGCAGGGTGGATATGTGCGCTATATAAATATCCAATATTATTATTATTATTAAGGAAATTATTGTCCGGGGTTTATTGTCCTAGGAGTAGTTGTGAGGAGATGTTTGTCCTAGTGTGATGTCATAGGACTGGTTGTGAGGAAATGGTTATCCGGGGTATATTGTCCTAGGAGTGGTTGTGAGAAGAAAGATTTCCGGGTATTGGCCTAGGACTGGTTGTGAGGAGATACATGTCGATGGTATTGTGCTAGGACTGGTTGTGAGGAGATGGTTGTCGAGGGTATTGACCTAGGACTAGTTGTGAGGAGATGGTTGTCGAGGGTATTGTCCTAGGACTAGTTGTGAGGAGATGGTTGTCGAGGGTATTGTCATAGGACTAGTTGTGAGGAGATGGTTGTCGAGGGTTTTGTCCTAGTAGTGGTTGTGAGAAGAAAGATTTCCGGGTATTGGCCTAGGACTGGTTGTGAGGAGATACATGTCGATGGTTGTCGATGGTATTGTCCTAGAACTGGGTGTGAGGAGATGTTTGTCGAGGGTTTTGTCCTAGTAGTGGTTGTGAGAAGAAAGATTTCCGGGTATTGTCCTAGGACTGGTTGTGAGGAGATACATGTCGATGGTATTGTGCTAGGACTGGTTGTGAGGAGATACATGTCGATGGTATTGTCCTAGGACTGGTTGTGAGGAGATACTTGTCGAGGGTATTGGCCTAGGACTGGTTGTGAGGAGATACATGTCGATGGTATTGGCCTAGGACTGGATGTGAGGAGATACATGACGATGGTATTGGCCTAGGACTGGTTGTGAGGAGATAAATGTCGATGGTATTGGCCTAGGACTGGATGTGAGGAGATACATGACGATGGTATTGGCCTAGGACTAGTTGTGAGGAGATGGTTATCCGGGGTATATTGTCTTAGGAGTGGTTGTGAGAAGAAAGATTTCCGAGTATTGTGCTAGGAGTTGTTGTGAGGAAAAACCTGTCGAGGGTTTTGTACTTGGAGTGGTTGTGAGGAGATACATAAAAGTGCAGTCTCTATGAGTGACTGTTTGTTTTACAGTGAGGCAGTTTTTAGTATTCCCTTATTATGTGAACTTAGTAATTTATGTATACTATGCGGATGCTATTAATGGTACAGACAAATGGCTATGAAAGAAAAGTCCTAAACAAGCACAAGAATACATAAAATGTTACATTAGGAAGTACATAGCAAGAAGGACAAACGAAGGCAAGGATGCTGATGTGATCTAACAAAAGGTATTACTTGTCGTGTTTAAAGTAATTAAATACTATATAAGTGCACTACATTTCCAATGTCACCTAGTTTGCAATACATGTCCAAAGTACGCTAGGATATTTTCAATGGCACCTAGTTTGCAATACATATCCACAATTACGCAAGGACATTTTCAATGCCACCTATAGTTTGCAACACTTGGATAAGTACGCAAGTGGATCTTCCGTTCATCTTACTCATTTCCTTTTCGATTTCCAATCTATCTCTCTCCCTTTCATCCTCTCTTTTACTCCCTTTTTTGTATCCACGTTCTCTGTGACCCACGCCCATTTCACTCCATTGTGTTGTATATGCAGGAAGTGTTTTTTAAAAAAAATGAATAACAATATTTGATTTACTCTCTTCAAACTTTGAATGTATCTCTCATCTTAACCAGAAACATTTTGAATTGGCATGATTGAAGAGTAAAGACTTCTGTTTATGGCTGACATGATCATGCGAGGTTGAACCATATGGCTTTGATTTATCTCGTGAAAGAGAAAACAAACTGAAATTATCTTCTTGGAAAGTAGCTGTTTCAAGTTTGTATTCCTATCATCCAGTGATACCACTCCAAACTACCATTCATCAAGCAATAGTCGACATTCGTGACAATGCATGTTCGATGGTGAGGCCCCAAGTGTTACTTTCATCTCCTCTAAAAAAGAGAAGAGAAACAGACACAAATGCAGGATTCTATCTACATTGTTTATCTGTCTTCAGATTGATAAGTTGATCATCATGATAGATGATAATAACAAAATATTTTGAGCATTTCAGCTCACTGTAATTGCGAAAGTGCTTTTTAGAAGATGTATTACTTATGAAGACACACTAACAAAGAAACAACACCTGCGTAAGGACCCACATCCGAGATGTTGAAGTGGTTTCCTCTTGAAGATAAACTTGAGTTCTGGTTAAAAAATATAAAAAAACGATTTGAATAATGACAACGATCACATGATATTTTGGACCTATTTAATTGGACAAGAATGTCGCCGATACATCACTAGTTATAACTTTGTTATATATCCGTCTACAGGGTACGATATAGATCCAGAGAACTACAAAGTAGTCGTTGACTAGTTTCAACAAACATCCGAGCTTGTATGTAATCATGACCGTCAACTTATTTACAGAGGCAGTGATTGAATTAGTGTGCGCAGTTTACTTTACATTTTAACCAGGATGTGACAAACCTTTGCTGATTAAATATTTGTTCTACTTTTCACATTGAACATGGCTTGTATCAAGGCTTTCTTGCATTCTGGATTTACCTCAATGCTTTGGATATTTCTTTTATGCCCATTAGTGTCATGTGCTACCTTTCTCGAAGGCGGACCTCAAAGTAAGACTGTAGTGGAAGGTGATGAAGTGTCATTAATTTGTGATGTGAATAATGACAATAATAACACAATATATTGGACCTATTTCATTGAACCGGGACGTCGCCGGTATATCAGTAGTAATGACCACATATTTAGACATTCAGGGTACGATGTAGATCCAGATAACTACAAAGTAATCATTGACCAGTCTCAACAAACATACAAGCTTGTAATCACGACCATCAACTTGGCTACGGAGGCTGGGATTTATGAATGTGGCTTTGACGAGGACTCGGGTATGAGATATACACCACTCGTCTCGGCAATGATTACCGTCATCATTGAAAGTTACTCTAACATTTCCATTTCATATATTGGCCTACCTTTTATTGTGACAATAGCTGTGTTAATAATATTCGCCATCATCATATTCGTCATCATCATATCGTTCTTTCGCAATAAACGTAAGATGAACCGTGAAGTGAAGCGTGTACGTACTAACGTGTCCGAGGAGAGTCCACCAAACATTCTAAACGTCATTCAAACGAGAATTCCAGACAGAGGTGAACATTCAGGAACAGCGGCACAAGGAAGGGGTGAACTTTCTTTGCCAATTTCTTCTGATTCACACCACTACAGCAGTAAGATATACCGGTCGGACAATAGATTATTTTCTCCTGTTTTCGAATCAGAATTGGATTTAGAGCCCAATTGCGACCGCAAAACTCGCAAAGGGTCATATCAAATGGAAACTGATTTTATGGAATTAAATCAGAGAGCAGCTCCCCACTTAGAGATGCAGAGCTTCGAACCTTTTTATGAAACAATGCGAGATTAAGTCTTCAAATTAAAATCATGCGAAGGGAAACCGAAGACACGTGTACACAACAGATTAATAACTAGCAGCTTTAGGCCTGACGAGAAGGAAAAAAAGGAGGAGAAAGATTCAGTCGAACAGATAACATCGAAGACATCACATAGTTCGTCAAGTGTAGCTCATTGGACAGTGGATCCTGTCGATCTGCACAGTAGACCTTTACCAAGGTGAAATCCATAGCTATGGGGAAATCAATAAAGTGCCATCGTTACCACGCATTTTATCTCATGGCTTCGGAGTAGAAAATAAGAGTAAAGGTGATGCCGGTACATCTTTATGAGAGGTCGATGGGACTGCAGTTCAAACTTCCTGTGCAGAGAAATTCCTCATTGATGATTCCACTGAGAACATGGATTGCTCGGGTATGATCAGAACATCTCCTCGCTCTTCTCGCATGGATGCTTTATAGGGTGAACTCGGGACAATGTAATGAAATGTATCTTGAGATGAAAGCAACATGAGATGATCCCACGCATTTGGACAACAGCTATCTTCAGGATATTAAATCTCCTGTATTTAATCTCACACCTATAGGCAGGATCCTTAATGAGTTAAAATTTGTAAACCATTTCTCTGTTATTTATATTCAGTTGACTTGTTTTGAAATTAATAGAGAAGATGACGCACAGACCTATGTATCGTAAATTGCTTTGTTCATGATACCCAATGTATATCATTCCCGGATATCATTGCCATAAATTTGGTTCAACATGTAGATCTCGAAGATACCTAACCATTTGTATTGGTTCATATGTGTCATTTATTGCTACACACAACGTATTACATATATCGCATTCCACGGCTTTAGATATGTGCAAAGTGCCTGTAAATAGTTTAGCACATCGTTTGAATAAAGCATAAAGTAACATTCCCGATAACTTAGTGAATAACATAGATATAGTAATTTCTTGATGCATGTAAATACCAGCAAGCGAAAATTTGCAAATGGAACGATGATCACTTATAATAACAAAACTGTGGTAACAAGACTAAAATTAATAAATATCTGGATATGTATAGTTTACTTGTTCTTCAAAAGTACAATGTAGTTAAAATGCATATAGCATTCAGTGGATTTATATATTGGGTAATGGTTTGTAAGTGAAAACTACACTGTGAAAGAGACGGATTGAGGAAAGAAGGAGAGGTTATACGCACCAAACAGAATCAAACATGCAGTAGAAATTCAGGACAATGTGTATATACACTGTAAAAAAAAACTTTGTTCATTGGTAATTTTTACGTATTTTTTCCATGTAGAATTTACTTGAAAACATTAGTTTTGCCACTTACGCACTAAATTTAAGTCTTGCTAACTCAAACTTTCAATTTAGTAGAACATACGTGGAATATTTAAGTAAAATCAAATACATAAGAACTTTAAGTAATTTCAGCTTGTATTAATTTAGTAATTTTAACTCAAAATCAGAAATTATACGTATTACTCAAACAATTTATGTTGATTATTCTTATCTTTTTAAAGTAAGGACCGATGCAGTGCGCAATAGAAATATTTACATAATTTATGAATATTCATTAAGACCAAATTAAACTCTTTTTAAAATAAAACAATTCTTTTTTGTGGTTGAATGAAAATTTAAGGACTTTAAAACATTTACTAATTCATTTAACATGGCTAAGCAAAGACAAGACAATTTTTAATTGTTACCCAGTTCAAAACAAATAAAAACTTGATATTTCAGGAAATTGTCAACCAATTTTACTTTTAAGATGCTACGATCAAGTATATATAAAATTTGGAGCCTTTCAATATGTGTCGAATTGAAGCGTATGTAATAGTTTGTGATGGTGGTAGTCTACGGTTAAATCTTAAATAGAAGTAGTGAATGACCAGTGGATGTTACTTGTTAGATTAGATGGGTACCAAATCGTGCAATATGTAATCCTATCATAGCTTTTTTTTAATTATCTAAAATGATTACAATACTTAAATTATTTACGTTAATGTAACTCGATTTAACTGAGTAAAAATTTATTCAGCAAAATAAGTAAATTCTACTTAAGATGCCGTAGGTAATATTTACTTAATAAAAATAAGGCAATTCTTTTCCTCAATTTTATTGAGTTATTTCGACTATTATTTTTTTACAGTGTACTATGAATTGCATGGTACGGTGTAGAGTTATTTATAAATCAAATTACGATTTAACCATAATGTAGCGTACCATACTCCGATCACGATTAGACCATTGCCATCAATGCATGTGAATGATGATGGTGTGAAATTGATAATTTAAAACAATTTTCTGAATTTGAGATTGCCCCGATTATTACACAATCCTCGAAGTGCGGTAATGTTACGAATGTTTTATCTTTCTTAGTTCGGCAATAAACATGTTGAATCTAGACGTTAGATTCAATGTATTATGCATGTCGCAGTAACTGGGAAATACATTTCATCCTTTGAATTCAGTGAATCATTAAATTATTCCTCTATGTATGGAATCGGATAAAATCTGAAAGCCCATAAATTGCTATTCTTTTGTATGATTTATACAAAAAAAGCAATGTTTGGTTTGACGTGTAATTTATTGAACTCATATATGAGTTGTACAGTATAATCTGTTTATTTATAATACCGTTTACAAATGGCTTTGTTAACCAATAAAGATATAAACAAATCTTTACAATATCTTTAACATTATGATGATACAAAAGATTCATATTCTTCTTCCCATTTTGAAATATGTGTCAACATACTCACGATTGCGATGTGTTCTTTTCATTGTGTAAGAATAAAAACAACGATTTCGAAAGGTCTGTGCTATATAGCAAACAAGCTATACCAGGAAGTTGCAGTCCTTTTCTTATAGCTACATGGAATAAAAAAATAAAAAAACGGAAATATATGTATTTGTCTCTGTTATGCCTGTTATACTAGATGGTTTATGATTGTGAGGAGAATGTCCGTGGTATCTTGTTCTAGAAGTGGTTGTGAGGAAATGGTTGTCCGGGGTATATTGTCCTAGAAATGGTTTCGAGTAGATTGGCCGGGCTTTATTATCCTTGGGGTGGTAGTGAGGAAATGGTTGTCGGGGGGTATATTTTGTCCTAGAAGTGGTTGTGAGATGTTTTCCGGGTAATATTGTCCTTAGAGTGGTTGTGACGAGATGCTTGTTAGAAGTTTATTGTCCTAGAAACGGTTTCGAGTAGATTGGCCGGGCTTTATTATCCTAGGAGTGGTTGTGAGGAGATAGTTGTCGGGAGTATATTGTCCTAGAGATGGTTGTCGGGAGTATATTGTCCTAGAGATGGTTTCGAGTATATTGGCCGGGCTATATTATCCTAGGAGTGGTTTTCAGGGGTATATTGTCCTAGAAGTAGTTGTGAGGAGATGTTTGTCAGGAGTTTACTAAGAGGCAAATTGTCATAGAAATTTGTTAGCATTTGTTATCGATAACAAGTTTTAATAAACAGGGCTGAGATGCTTCTTATTTTTTCATATTTTGCCAGGAAAACCAAATGCTTGCGTAATTCTTTTATAAACGGGATGTCTAAAACATGCAACGAGATTTCGATCGACAACATCTTAAATTAAAGGCAATACATCCTTTTAGTACGTAACGTATAGTGAATGGGAATGGGCGATGATCCGTGTAGGAGGTAGAGGTCAGAAGTTTGTGCTGGCAATGTTCACGCGAGCGAAAATGAGACAATCGGAGCAATATGATTAACTTAATGAACAACAATAAAGGACGCAAACGGTCATTTGGGCTTGTATAGTTTATACTTCTTGTTTACTTTTATTCATGCCAAAAGCCTTAATAACTGTAAATAACAAAACAGCATTTACATTAGGTATACATATTCTAACAATGGTACACTTCTATGATCAACGACTACTTTTAATGAAAGTTAAATTAACTTCTTAATGTAAAAAATAC
Source organism: Strongylocentrotus droebachiensis (assembly GCA_035222895.1). Classification (NCBI taxonomy): domain Eukaryota; kingdom Metazoa; phylum Echinodermata; class Echinoidea; order Camarodonta; family Strongylocentrotidae; genus Strongylocentrotus; species Strongylocentrotus droebachiensis. The sequence goes on from JAVYIG010002167.1 coordinate 141,395, forward strand.
AATAAATTGACAATTAAGGTGAACAATGTCTAAACTTCATATTATGCACCTGTGCATAACGTATTCATTGTTTCCTAGGTTATGCACATCGTGTACCAATAATATTGTTATCAAGTGATTTCACAAGAATGCTTATTATACACTAAGAATAACAAGTTTGTGGTTTACATTATTAGGCCTAAAATAAAAAAAAACTTGTTGCATTGCCCTTTGCGACCGACCCAAAAATCTGAAAATCTACGGTCGGCATTTAAAAAAAAAAAAAAATTAACCGTTTTTTGGATTTTTAGATATTAATGAATACAAAAATATGTATTTTGTTTGTTTAAATGGGTATAAATGCATAAAATCTAATTATTCAAAAATTCTCACTCGTGCAAACCATGGATAATTCTAAGGTGAAAAAGATAGCAATGGAATGAAGACGCTGAAACACATGTATTAAAGCATTAACAACAGAAATATCAGCTAAAAGAGGGCGGGAAAAAAACGGGAAAAAACACAAAAACATTCAAATCTGAAAAAATATCGGCCCAGAGAGGGCGACAAAAAAAAGTTTAAAAAATAAAAGCTTTTCCGACCGACCGACCCATGTTTTGGTACCCAAAGGGCAATGCAACAAGTTTTTATTTTAGGCCTTAGGGTTAATTTAACACAGTCCAAAATATGAACTACACATAAAAATGATAAACTTATTTCAGTTAGGCACTTATGATAACCATTGTGCCTTCTGAGTGCTGACATCAAAGACAGACCAATTTACTTGCAACTTGATGCACATCATATAACAGTTACAACCCTGCACTGTTCCAATCTGTAAATTGAAGGAAATGTATTTGTATGTATATATATGTTTATAGATCTAGAAATATTTGTGAATTTCGATAGCGTGCAAAGTATATTTACAATACTCACATTCAACAATGCGCTTTGAATGTGTTTTTGCGTAATCAAGAAAACACACAATCATACCAAGGAGTTTTAAGAGTCATATCTAGCTCATTTCCTTTGTACTATCTTCGATGCCGCCAGGAGAAAATATGTCAGGCATGTGCTTAAATGAATCTTTATACAGATACGTAGACAAAAGATTCCTGCCTAGCTGCAAACTAACGGGCCACTTTCAAAGGAAACTATGCTTTTGTAATGAAAATTACCTTTTGCTACCACTCGTCTGATAACACGAGCAGTACACAGTGCTCACCTGAAATATTAATCAAAAGTACTCGACTGGGCATTTGTGGGCACTAATCTGAGATATAAAATCATAAAGAACTTTACTTGAACAAGTTTACTATTTTTCACAAATTAAAACTGCTATAGTACAATGTAAGCAAATTTCTTGACATAATTAGGCTTTTGTATTCATATTTTATCATGTGTTCGATTTTTCCCTTGTTAGTTCAAATAAATAATGAAATATTAAAGATATTTATTGTGAGAAAAAACATTATTCAAGCTTTCCAAGGATGTCGGCGGCTTCGAACCTCGGACATCAAAGGTAACAGCACACCTGTAGATTCTATTGTGCAGCCTTAGAAAACGGCAGCTGCTTGAAATAATGATGATTTCTTCTCGTTAGCAGCCCAAGTTCGAGAATTCAAGTCAGCATTTAACATAAGAATATACTATCATATAAACCTCAAATGAGATAAGCCCGATCAGAAACCCATTGGCCCGAATTCACAAAGCAAGGTTTGAGCTCAGACCAAGGTTTGAGCTCAAACCTCCTTTTGTTTCGCCAAACCTCCTTTTGTTATTTACAAACCAGGTTTGTATAACAAAAGGAGGTTTGGCGAAACAAAAGGCGGTTTGGCGAAACAAAAGGAGGTTTGAGCTCAAACCTTGGTCTGAGCTCAAACCTTGCTTTGTGAATTCGGGCCATTGATTTCAAGATGCTTTACTCTAAATTTTACTTACATCATTAAACCGATGACACGCGCAAGGATTGATGGCATCCTTGACGGGCATCATAATCAAACAATAATGTGTGCATCACTTATTTCACTTTGATTACATTCAGAGCCATCTATACTGAGAGTTTGGCCAACCCGGTTCGAGTTGGACACAATATGGCGACTACTGCTTTGTTGGGCAAGCACAAAACAAAAGAATATACGCTATGTTGTGACCAGGTGAAACTAAGTTGGCCAAACTCTGTGTATAGTAGCTCTGATTGCATTGAAGCACGAGCGCCCCCAAACTATAGAATGCCGACTTTTACAGTGTTGCCAAACAAAATGTCTTTGCATTTTGTTGGTCACCCCGTGTATGCAAGTGTGAAAGCGGGCGTGCACGTCGCTCTGATGGACCTGAAGGGGCGAGGCGGTGGACTAGCATACATTGTACATGCCATATAGGTAGTGATTATTCATTTATTTCTGAATAGTATGAACATGCCGGTAGCAAGGACGTGTCTTTTTTTCGTACCATATAGCCAGGACACCGTTTGATATGAGCAACCCATTCAGTTGTCACATCAGATGATACACTTCTACCTTTAAACAGAGAGTTGTTAATCATTTTATTTATTTTACTTTTTTTATTTGATGTTCTGTTTTGTTATTTGACTGCCAAGAAAGGATGTGTATGCTTTTAATCTAGCAATCATGGGACCGACGGCTTTAAATCCTTTTAGAGGGACTTGGAAATATGGAGTAATTAATGCCTTACAAAAGCACTAGCGCATCGACTCGGTTTCAAAACCGGAATCTCCCAAGTACGAAACTCCTTTTCTACCACTGAGCCATCGCGCCTCCATTTGGTCTTCATTATTGTTTGGACTGTTCCCGAAGCTCCTCTTTGAATTCAACAATGGTAATTACAAATATTCCATCTTCTATCCGTCTATGGTTCATTTTTTGTAAATTAGTAGATGCTTAAAGAAAATTCAACATCAAATACTTCATATAACGGTGTTTCCCCAAAACGTATATCTCAGTCTAAAGGCACATCGGTGGATAAGTTAAATATTCAACATGTTTAATACTCCTCCACTTAACCGCATGTAGGCCGAATGCTTTACAGGTTTCTAGTGTACACATAAACCACAATTTACCCACTAATTGTTACAAATCTAAATTTATAAGATCGTAAAACACATTATCACCAATTAAAATAAAGTCCTAAAATATATATTACATAACAAATTGCTCCGGTTGTCTCATTTCGCTCGCTGGAAAATTGCCAGCCCAAACGAAGCTAGCTCGACGTCACTACCAAACTAAAATGTTCCACTATGTTGCAGGGTGTATATGCCATTAGGTATGATGTGTGAACCGGGTGTGCGGAAATGGTGTGTTGCCGGAGGGGAAGTGAGAGTGTTCATGTGTGTGGTAATTGTATGTGTGTCAACAATTAAAGACTAATAAATGATAGATGGCTAATCATACATCTACAATGACGAGTAAACTGTCTACATCACAGTCCACAGATAAATGTGCCTTGAACGTATATAGCAGACGGTAGTCGGCGGATCAGACGCCCGGGGGGGGTACTCAGATTATAGTCGGACGGGGGTGTGCGGCTGAGACTTCCGAACCCATACCCACATCTAAGGGTCCTTTTGCTGAAATAGGTACCCATGTCTAAGGATTTTTTATGAAAAATGGACCCATGTCTAAGGATTTCAAACTTCAAATATTACATTTTTTAAGCTGTAATAATACACTTCAGCAAAGCATATAGAGAGTCAACGCTAATGCGTATTGACCTGTAGCACAGCACTACGTGTTAATAGGCGGCATTTAAATACATGAATAGTCAATACACTCATAACACACAGATGCACACAATTATACCGATGCGGCTGATCGGAAAGTTTGACAGTGGACTCACAATTTGATTTTTTAAATTATTCTTTCTAACATCGGAAAGTTGAAAAAATGTATTTTACTGCTATTTAGGTGTCATCAATCGTAACTAAAGTATCGATTTTGAGTGAAATTGGTTGGGTTTTGTACAGTGGTGTTTGAAATGTTGAGAATCAATAGCACAGCTTTTAATGAACAGCCAGGATAGTAATGCACCTATGTGTGTAATAATACAATGGCCAATCATTTTGCAGTTTCTCGATAAAATTCGTTATTAGTAAACTGTACCATACTACATGTAGTTTACAAGTAGTTTACACACATAAAGATGAAAACACCATGCAACATAATTATACTGTGCTAGCACCTCTAGCATCCTTTTTAATTGAAGGACTTTTCCTGTTTTACGTATCCGTAGATCTACACGAGCTCTCAAGCATCGGCTATATAGGTCCCTTGAGCCCCGCTGCTGCCCGGCTGCTGGGCAGAAATCGAGGGTACGCAGGGTATAGTTGCCGATCATATCATTTCAGCATGCATGCGAAGCGCTACAAGTTCCCGGGGGTACAACCCCTATACGGGCGGATACCATACCTAGCGCGCATTATGCCATATGAGTAACGGTATAGGGCCCATGGGGTCCTGATATATGTGGTACCCCGGGGTCTAGTTGAGTTTACGAGCTACGTACACCCACTGACCTAGAGGTCAGTGCGTACACCTCGTACACTGGAAATGCAATCACCGAAGGATTCCCCAATATTGCCCCGGATTTATTTAGAGATGGGAGAGATTTAGGCATTTACAATAGGAGCAAATCCAAAAATTCCCGGAGAAAATGAGGGAGAAAAGAGGGGAAAGGAATAAATGAAAAAGGGGACCCATGTCTAAGGATTTTTTTTATGAAAAGGGGACCCATGTCTAAGGATCTTTCCTGAAAAAGTCACCCTTCAGAGCGGCACATCCCCGTATACCCAATATACGTGAGTACCCCCCCCGGGATCAGACGACACTTGATAGTGATTTTGTATGTGAGATTGCTTTGTTAAATATAAAGTACAAGAACCTTTTCCATATCTTTAAACTATCATTGATATCTGCTAATTTAACAGTTAGTAAAATAAACCTACCAAATTACATAATACAATGAAATCCTTGATTGAAAGTAGAGGAGTTTGATGTGGTGCAAAATTGCACCCCTCTGCAAATAATCGAATAGTCCACGGCGTTCATGAATATTCATGTTTTTGCTTACCTCAGCAAAATGTTGACATATACTAAACGGAAAATTACGGTGGGGGGGGGGGGGGTTGGCTGAAATGGACATAATGAACCAATCAGAACTGATCTATGATAATTCATGCTTGTTATCCTTCGTGTGCTTGACCTATAACCTTACAATCGCGTGGCAAATTGCTTCCAAAGTTCGACTTGTTGCACATGTGTTATATACGCAATGGCGAGCTGGCGACCTATTTTGATCAAATTACGGTGGATGAACTTTCAAAAGTCAATGGGACATGAGGGTTCCAATGAGAGAGCTAGTGTCAACGTACATCGGGGTGGACGTGCTCTTCGTTTAAATAGAAAATGAATTTTTAACGACTTTTTTGGGTGAAAAGTCCATGGGCTAACATGTTAGGCTGCTGGACTCTGACGATAGGGGGCGTTGTCCAATGAGACTAAACGGAGCTATATGAAACGACGAAAATATAATAATACTGTGCAAGATGTATATACGACGTAACAGATAAATAAAACCACTTTAGATGCAAAATAATCTTAAATCTGTTTTTTAAACCAGGGATACTGGTGTTTTTGTTAATACCAGGTGCCCATTTACTACCCATGGTTAGAGAATGTAGACCAATTTCTTCTCAAAAGATAGTAGTGCTGCAGCGGCACTCGAACCGCGAACCATGTGATCCACGGTCCGGTGACGTATCCACTAGGCCACAACACCTCTATCAAGACATAACATATATTTACCGTTAGTAAGGTTTTGGGTCAGACTATCGAACGATGTAGTTGATGCTTTGGATATGTTTAGCAAGATGATACAAGGTTGATTGCAAAACAAGAGAGAGAAAAAAAGGCGTTAGTAGATTATCTTTTGCACAAGCTACGCCTTGAGCATTTGACTGTCAAGTGGGTTTGGCGCCTTATAAATCTTATGTCTTATTATGATTATTATTATTATTTAAAAGGGGACGGAGCTAGGCAGTAGAATAATACAAAGATAATAGAGCAAGAAATATATTGGTTGGACCACATTTTTTAATTCATTTTTCAATCTCATTCTAAGAGTGCTTGTGGGTGAGTTAATGGTCAAGGCATCTATAATATGTAATGTATGGCTATTCTGTAGGAATTGAAGATGGATAACTAGCAATTAAGATTCGGGAGCACCTTCTACCCATATAGAGATACAAAGATAATAGAGCAAGAAATATATTGGTTGTACCACCTTTTTTGATTCATTTTTCATTCTCATTCTGAGAGTGCTTGTGGGTGAGTTGATGGTCAAGGCATCTAACATATCTAATGTATGGCTATTCTGTAGGAATTGAAGATGGATAACTAGCAATTAAGATTCGGGAGCACCCTCTGCCCGTGTAGGATTGTGAGAATAATTATTGGACTGTTTTTTTTGTATACCAGAGTTACTGGTGTTTGGCTACTCGGTCGGATTTTAAGATGATGATTTTTCTGGCTGATCAAAAATAGGAGCCCCCTCGGTCTTGGACCTAGAGAATAGATGACGGACGGCCTTACGAAATTTGGGATACTGTAGCGTGTAGATAATAGGATTGGCACAGCTGTTGAAGAACGCTAGAACGACGAGGGCACGATCCAAGGGACCATAGAGATAGGATAGTGGAAGGAATCCGAGATTGAATGCCAGGTAGGCCGATTGGTTAGGACCCCAACTAATGACAAAAGTAACGTTGATGACGAAGATGAGCTGGATGACACGACGCTTGGCAATCAGATGACGCTCACCGGGTTGAGTGGTACTACTACCGGATTTCTTAAAAATTAAGGACTGACGGTGAAGGGATAAAGCAGTGAGAGATTGCGTCACCAACATGACGGCCATGGGTAGCACAAGCACAATGATGAAGGAAGTAATGCCCAGAACCTCTGCACCATTCGCCGTGGGAAATTGGAGGGCGCAAGACTGACTCTCACGATCGACAAAAAACACAAATAAAGCGAAGCTATTGAGGATGAAAGCCATGATCCAGACCATGATTACGACGAGCCTTGTCCTGGCGGTACTAAACAAAATGCGGAGCTTGAAGGGATTGGTGATAGCGACGTAACGTTCGACTGATATTGCTGTCAGCGTGAAGATAGAGGCACTGACTGAGATCCACATGCACCGAGAGGTGTAGATCACCTTGCAGTATAAACCACCCAACCACGTGTAAGGGATGTTAGATACATCCGGAATGGGAATGAGGAACACCGACGTCAGGAAATCGGCAACGGCCAAGACACCAAGGAGCGTGTCCGTCGAACGACGAGCTTTCTGACGTCTGAAAACAACGAGCATGACCAGGAGATTTCCGATGATACCAGCAATGGCTGACACCAGCTGGATGATCCTCCACCAAGGCCAGACGATCCGATGGGCAATCCACAGCACTTGAGTATCATCGACATATCCTGAAGAAGATGATTCCTCAGTATGTCTATCCTCATTCTCAAAGTCCATGGTAAATATCTCATCGCTGGTTTGACTGGTATCGGGGCTGGTATCATATGACTGGTTGATTTCTGTAACAGGTGCAGACGACAAACTTAAAGAACCATTTCCTGGGACATCGAGAGGTTCCTTCGTTAGCTGAGCGCCGTATTGTCGCAATTCGACAGCTGCTATCACGAGGAAGATGAAACAAGTGGACACAAAGCTTGCCATGGTTTCGCTCTGAAAGAAAGAGAAATATATAAGCGAGGAATTATCACGTGAAAAGCACCTGGATGATTTTGGTATAGTCAGTGATCATGTCACTTGAGTCTCTAAAAAAAGTATGTTTAGAGTAAGTGACAAACCTTTTAGTGACTTTTTTTTTGATCAATGAAGGGGTCTCTGCTTCCTCCAGTAAACCGTCACACCTTGTCATATCAACACAAAGAAGGGAATCTTAATTTAGCGGCGTGTTATTTTCGTAACAGAGAAACAGAGAGAGAGATAAAAAGATTATAGTGCATTTGCGCACTAGAAAAGTATTTCTCAGCATAACGAAAGAAGACATTTTTCATTAGAAGATTCTTCCGCTTTACCATCTAATAAAAAATATTTTTTTATTTTTTATAGCTAAAATGTCCAGTATCATCGGTCATGCCTATACCTACATTAATCTTTCTAATAAGATAATTTGGTCGACAAATATATACAGTTTCACCAGGCGCGTATGCAGGATTTTTTCAAAGGGGGGGGGGGGGGGTTGAAATCTTAAAATCGCGCCGAAAATAATAATAATATTAATAATAGTTCAGTTTTTGTCTAGCGCATGATACGTTATGAAATAACATCTCTATGCGCTTCCAAAGAGCTTGGAAATGTATTACCCTAGCTTTAGCTCCGGCAGCCTTATCAGCGCACAGCGCATAGAAGGGGAATTTCATTCATTTGCTTCCTGAAGCCATTTCTTTACTTTTATTGTGAGACTGCATCATCTAAAAGGATATAAAATGTCCATTCTCTTTCAAATTATGATACAGTTTAAGTAAAATTTTGCCATCAATTTTTTCGGCGAATGTCGGGCTCCCAAATCATTAGATGAGCCTTAAGTGCCTGAATTGAACTTAATTGGGATAAATAACCAACTGATAAGTTTCAATAGGGCATTGATATCAATGATATCAATGGTATCAACGTGGACTCTGTGCTTTGAAATGACTGTCGCAGAATACCTCGTGAATAGCTAGTGTCAAAGATAAAACCATTCTTCTTTTAGAAGATGGAAATTCATCTAGCTGATCAAAAGTAGGAGCACCTTTAGCCTTTGACCAAGAGAATAGGTCTCGGTGGCTTTTCGAAATTCGGGACACTGTATAGCGTGTATTTATTTCATGTTATTGTGAACTATAGATTGCTTTGAAATTACTGAGCAAGAATGACTCAAGTCTCGTGCATAACTAATGAAAAGGTATACCATTGCTATTTAAATTTCCATGGCAACTGAATCTACATCATTCATCATTTTAATCGATACCAAACTATGAGCATCAGAAGACAAGTTAATGGACAACCTAAAAGATTTCTAAAACCTGTAAAGCATCTATTGAAGTATCAGCATCAATACTGAAACCAGTGATACATTTCTGATCAATATCCTGAAATAAGTTTTTAAAGAACGGCATCCTTCGATGATAAAGCAATTTTTAACAGAAAGGGCGGAAGTTTAAAAAGAAAAATGATGTAAATTTTTAATCGATATCAAACTATGAGCATCAGAAGACAACTTAATGGAAACCCTACAAGATTTATAAAACCTGGATCTATTGAAGTCATTAATGCTGAGCCCAGTGATACATTTCTGATCAATATCCTGCCATAAGTTTTTTAAAGAACGGCATCTTTCGATGATGAAGCAATTATTAACGGAAAGGGCGGCAGTTTAAGAAGAAAAATTATGTAAATTTTTAATGAAACAACATAAAAACACAAAGAAGTGTTTAAGGTAATCGTTTCACGCTCAAGGTTTAACTCTTGAAAATTTTGGTATTTCAAAGTCACTTATATAGTATTAAGCTTTTTTTTTTTAATTAATGGCCAAAATATGGTCGTTGCCATGGCAGATATATTATTTCTGTATCTATAGATCCTTAAAAGCCATTAAATAAATGTCTATTAAACACAACAATAATTGCCAAACCCTCCGATTCAATGAAAATAAGGGATTTCAATGTCATATTCGTGTCCTACAAAGCAGTTGCTATGACAACATCGAGGTGCAAAAGTTAAAGTAGGTATCCTTGGCATATTAATTCGTTAAGTATATAGCCTATAGAAATATAGCCCTTTCCCGTGGCACAGTGTAATACAGTTTCATCCTTTATTATCAAACAGGAAGACCGGAAGTTCTGTATGTTTACAGTAGTGCTTGCAATTCCATAATTTTATCAAACGAACTCGTTTTCACTGGCTGCCTGCTGTAGCAAAAAGCAGAATTGACAAAAGACTTAACTCCGTTTCGTTGACAATCAGCCATGCATGAAGTCTTTCGTCTACGGCTGATTGTCAACGAAACGGAGTTAAGTCTTTTCTTAATTCCGTTTGTTGCTACGGCATCATATGAGTTGCATCAAATGAAAGAAGAGGATCCTGGCGCTGCCCCGATCATCACCCTGGCTTTAGCAAGGCTGACATTACGGCGCTCTAGCATTTCAAGGAATTAATTCTTGCCAGGTACTCATTTACATCACCTGGGTTGAGTGTGGCAAATGTAGATCAATGTCTTGCCAAAGGACATTAGTGCCGCGGCGGCACTCGAATCGCAGACCTTGAGATCGACAGTCCGTCGACGTATCCACTCGACCACGACAACTATACACCTCTTATTATTATTATTATTATTCATAGGAAAAGGAGTTTAACAACGATCTGATCAGTATACCATACATCGTGTAACAAAAGTACATTTAGTTCATTATACAAGTTATGTTTTGAAGAAAATAATTGTTATCGGAAAAGGGACAAAGGAAAAACATAAATTTATACTGAGAATAGACATGGAGGAAGATTGATATAGCTGATTTTGTTTCATCAACAATTGTGCCTCGAAATGGAGTAAACTGTTCATGATTTCGAATTCCTTAATTTTATTCCTTAAAATGTGCAAGTGCTTTGAGAGATGGTACTCTATGAAAGCTGCATCTTTAATCATGTTTCAGCAAGATTGGACATTTTGGCAATGTCGACTGAATGTAACAAAATTGGCAATGCAATGGTGCCATTCATAATAATGATTATATTCACCTCTTTCCTTTTTTTAATACAGTAAGGAGGACGGCATATATCTTGGTTTAGCCCTTCGTTTCCTTGTATTTCATTTACTAAAAAAAGTTATTTGATTTGCTTTGATTTCTAAACTAAATTTCATGCAAACATTATAATATAGTTATTTACAATACATGCTTATGGTGCATCACAGCACATATAAAGAGATGTGTAACATTGAAAAGGAATTATCCCTTTATAATTATGATTAACGCTGACAGTACATGATTGGCGTGTTTCCAATGGTGTCAGATAAATATGTAATGACAAGAATAATACTACTAATAATGACAATAATAATGATCAAAGTACCATTACAGCGCTTGATACGAATATTTCTAAGCTCTGTACTATTATTATAAGCGCTGTACTTTTATAAGCCCGGTATCAATCGAGCGGACCTGATAAGGCGATCTGGCATTCGAGGAATATTCAGACATTGGTAGATTCAGAGATATTCTGTTTTGTAAAATGTAGATTAGATTTGCTAGAGTAAACAGACCTAATCAAAATTATAACAAAAACAAAGCAATGTAAACAACGAATTTATATATTTTTTAAATCATTCGAATTTGATACGCTAATTACAGATTCCTTCATTTTGTTTAAATCCATCATCATTGTCTGAACGTTTTCAAGTTTTGAAAATCCATTTTGTCACAGTCTTTTGAAAATCCACCGACCTTAAATAAAGTTGATATTCAGATACCGATCAGCATGTGTTGATTTACATAGACATCGTTCAACATAAGTTTACTCTTGTTAATATGCATTCGAGGGCCAAAGCAATCAAAATATTTTGCAATCTTATTTAAAATTTAAAAAATTACCTATCTTGCCCCAAAATGGTGCATCAAATAGTATTAGCATAGTGTGCATGTACAATACATAAATGCTATAAATTAAAGGGAAACGTAAAACAGGTTTTAAGTTGGTTTTAAACGAATTAAATGTAAGTCAGTGTATGTTCTTACCTTACAACTGAAAGTTTTCCTTTTGCTATCCTATCCGATCTCTGATTCTATACGGAGGATTGGACCAGTTCTGTATTTCTTCAAATAAAGATTTCACGGTGCTTCTCAAATTCAATCCTACGTGATCGGGTTTGAATCTGATCACAGCTCAAGATCAGAGATTTAGATAAAACGCACTAAATGATCTGCGCATGCGATAATGAGAATTAGTGCGCATGCCTGGTGTGTTCGATGATGACACTCATCTCGTTTCCACCCAGTCATCTTCATACTTTATTGACGATTATAAATAATTACTCAACCAACACATATTAAGACTTACTTAAGTTTTAAAAGGGGCTAACTATTACAAGCCTCTCATTCTCACATGTCACATATAAATAGTCATATTGTCAATTTGTTTTAATGTCAATATCTACACTATATTGCAATGTTTATATATTGTTTTCCAGATGTAATATCCTCCATTTTGTTATAATGTTTGTTTTTGTTTATAGTCAAGCATTTGAAATGAATAAACCCAAATTCAATGCAATTCATCAACGCCACCGCGTCTCTTTTGCCACATAGGTTCTCTTTGATGAATTTTGCGATCCTCTTCTTACAAAAGTTAATCCACCATCAAATTTACGTGTTGTACCGTGGGTTTCATAATTATATCAAATATTCAAAAGATGAGAGGAATCTTTTAAGCAGCTTAATTATGGCGAGGAAAAAGATATTATCAAACAATAATTTGTCAACAGTTTGATGCTTTATTGATCAGAAGACTCACTCTCTTATTTGTTCTCTTTGTTTGTGTGTAACAATGATGACACTCACAATATGGTGACAAGCAGTGGCACAATAAGCCAACAGTTTTGAAGGGTTGAGCTGGTAAGAAAAACTGTGTTTTCTCTATATGTAGCACCAGGTTAGTTGTACGTCATTGGAGTGGTGTAGCGTGGGTATAGCCATTGAGGGTCAGGGTGAGGCTGTTACTCTATGATTTTACCAAGCCTAACGGTAATGAGAAGCGGGTGGGAGGAGTTTCTATCATCTCATTTTAGTGACGTTGCGTCCCCCTCTACAGCACCTTTCCTACCTCTCTATCGCTTTCTCTATCTCCCTTCATCTTCATTTAAAAGGTCCATGTGCCCCGTGCCCTCCACCGCATCTACGCCACTGCGTCTCTTTTGCCATAGTTCTCTTTGACGAATTGTGCGATTGTGAGTCCTCGTACAAAAGTTAATCCACCGTCAAATTTACGATATGTACCTTGAGATTTATATATTACATATTTAAAAAATAAAAGGAATATTGTAAGCAGCCTATAGTTTTGACGAGGAAAATGATATCATCAAACAACATTTTTTTCAATTGTTATTTTTAATTCATTCGACTGGAAATTAATTTTTAAAACCTGACCTTGTAGAAAATGCTCAACTTTTGTTAAAGTCAGGGGCACGACAAAATGCACTATACATTATAAAAAATTGTTTAAGGAGAGATATGCCTTCATCTTCCACGTAAAATAATGGGAATTTTTAGAACTGCATTTCCGTGTCATGTACGGTTTCGCAATGCTGGCAAGTTTAAATGTAAAGCCCAGTTTTGGAAACGCCCCTCTCTGAAAAATGAAATGGAAGTTCTTATTACCAGTCATGTGAAAGAATATGTTTTTACTAATACATGATGTTACAAATTTTGCCATGAAACCGCTTACTAATTGATATATTTGGTAAATTATTATATATATCCGGACTGGATCGATATAGGGTAGTCCCCTATACATCTTTCCGGTACAGTGCTTGTAAGTTACCAAGACTCGGCCAAATTTCTTATCATTTTGATGACTCCAGAGCCTTGCAGTACACACCAATACTTGATCAACCTTTTCTGATCGATTCCACAACGTTTCTTGCACAATGCAATCGCATGACCAGAACTGGTCTATACCTTTAAAGCCATGGAAGGCAGAGAGAAAGGAATTAGATTCATTTGAAATGCTCAGGATGACAAGGTACAGCCTGGAGAACAAACTGTTCATTGCTCGATAGGTTCCAACCGGGCTCTGCGATCTCACCTGTGCACGTTCGTTTAAAATAATCAATTTAGAAATGTCGGCCTTCAACCAAGAGTACACCTTACACTATGAACATGACTGACAAAAAAAGCGGACAAAATATACATTTCCTCAGGTAGACAAAGGAACAACCCCTTCACTGCTATTATTAAAATGTGTAGAACAGGTGTCACATGCATATTTTTACATAATAGCAGTGAAGGGATGTTCCTTTGTCTACCTGAGGAACTGTATATTTTGTCCGCTTTCTTTGTCCGTCATATTCATAGTGTTACTCTCTTCTTCTAATAATGTGCTCTTTCATGATGCTTTATGTTATACTCATCATTCAATTGGTATTACTACTTCCATAGTTTATTGTGAAAATGCATGTCAATGCATGTCAATTCAGTTAGCCCCAAGGATGAATAATATCTTCATGATAATAATAATAATAATAATAATAATAGGCATTTCTTTAGCGCCATCTATCTAGATAATTATATTCCGAGACACAGGCCCCGGCTTTAGCCTAGCAGCCGTTTAAACAGCGCTCCAGCATTTCAATTTCAAGGAATTAATTCCTGCCAGGTACCCATTTACATCACCTGGGTTGAGTATGGCAAATGTAGATCAATGTCTTGCCAATTAGTGCCGCGGCGGGACCCGAACCGCGGACCTTGCGATCGACAGTCCGGCGACGAATCCACTCGACCACGATACCTCCACTGCCTACTGGAGCTAGCTTCTTGTCATCTGCACATTAAGTGCTGCTTTCATTCAAGCGTTCAGCTTTCAGCGATGAAAAAAAGAGAGTTTCTATCACGACACAGTCCAATTTGCACCGCACATTGTGGTCCTGTCATTTTCATAGTAACCAAATACAACACGTGTATTACAGAACAGACTACACATCGGTATACACTTGCAATTAAGAAGCTGATCGTTGACAAGTGATGAGCGTATGAGAAAATTACAGATCATGCAAGTCACGAACTCACTTAATTGTATCAAATACTAATAATGGGTTTACATAGAAACGATTCATGTTTGCCAAAGCATTACTGATAATACACTGCACGAAGATTGAAGCGCAAATCCGGGCAGTTTTCAAAGTCAGATGAAAAGTTTATGATAATGTCATCTTTTCTGCTCTGAGAATTTAATTTAATTCTTTTAATTTCTTTCTTACTTTCTTTCTTTCTTTCTAGACCTCTAGGAATAGAGCCATTTGAATAATGGCTCTGAACAGAGTAGACAAGCAGTATTCGTGTTGATAGTTATCATTATTTTCTATGTTTATATGTATACATATATTTTTAAACGAGCATCAAAACTAAACCAAAACCAAATGACTTGCGATTCAGGACAGGACTCTAAAAATGTCATACTGAAATAATTTATATAGTATTTTGTATTTATGATATTTTGTGTCGACTTTATTAACGTGCTTAAAAAGCATAATTTCTGAGCTTCCAAATCACGAAACAAAAAGGTCTACTTTTAACTAAATAATTAAGATTCAGGAAAATCGTCATCTTTATGTCCGAACCATGCCGAGCAAATCTTTTTGTCTAACGTACGGAATACTATTTCCTGTAAAAACTATTAAATATTAATTGAATAAAATTGAATTGAATAAAAGATGGTAGAGAACATGCACATCATAAAAGCATACTACAGCTCGACCATATGTCATGCACCTTACGCTAGTGGTTAGACCAAGGAGTTAAAGGAAATGAAAATGAAATACTGAAATACTGAAAATGAAATACTCATATAAAAGAGTTTAAAATGTTTGAAATATGAGATCACCAAACCTATGCGAATCTAAAACTAGCAGTTTGGTCGGTGATTATTGTTACACAGTCACTGAAAATTGTCATGTTTGTTGTATATACAAATACACTTTTTTCTCACAAGTACCTTCTCTCTTGGGTCACTAATCAAATACATTATGGATAGCATGCTGCTATAGGTCCTCTAACAAGAAGGGGGAAAACACCTGAATCATACAGTTTGAAGAAGAAGAAAAAATGTAGTAATTTTCTGTGTGTTTAAACAAATGGAAAAGCTATCCAGCACTACGTCACGATGACGTTACCGATTCAGCCAATAGACTTAAAGTGATTACAACATTGAAGACATTAATAAGTTTCTTACAGTTTGTCCGATTTCATTGAATCTTTCACCAGTCTGTTTATAGTGAGTCTGGATTAGTTGTATATTAACCCATGGACTTCTGAATGCTTTCTTTCCCATGGATTTAGCCCAGGACTACCCGGTTGCCGTAAACAATGAGTTAAATTTGATTTTTAACAATTCTTGGTTTATAGACAGGGGTAATTGATCACATATGCGAAACTGAATTTCAGCCCTGACCAGTTTCCTACATTCGATAGACAGACTTGACCGCATGCTTCCTTGCGTGGAATAGCCTGTATACTATGAAGGTAAAGTCTATTGAAGGTCCTGGAGAAATGGTGTGAAGATAACATCTGTGGGGGAAGTCATCGAAGATTCGAATACCAGGTAAAAGTGTATTTTTAATTTTTGAACAGGGAGAGAAATACATTCCCCAATTTATCAGATCATTGCTTGCGAGAGAATAAGAGTAGGACGGTCAAATTATCGTACCGTCAAATTCACTTCCGAAACATCTGTATATAAGATTCTTTATGTTTGGGGCTTTGAAGATCAACTAAAAATAGATCTGACTTTTGTTTCTGCAACTATTAATTCATTTAAGAGATTTTCTAAGGTTACTTCGGGGCTCTAAGAAAACCTCTTCCCCTCTCTCTCTCTCACTCTCTCTCTCTCTCTCTCTCTCCCATCTCCCATCTCGCTGCCACAATCTCTCTTTCTATCACACTCTTTTACTCAATCTTACGCCTTCCTACTCTTATTTTGTTGTATAAGAATGCCTTTAAGTTGCCATTTATTTATCATGAGATGATGGTCATGATGATTGCAGTTTATATGGCCGAAAGAAAACTATTACAATGGTATTTTAATAATTTTCTTTCGTATTTTTATGACAATTTCACCACTCCTAACAAATGATTTTACACGAAATGGCTATACTTAAATGAGTATTTAATTTCGAAATGTTTAAATGATCAATATCAATGTGAACTTTTTGTATTTACAGAGTGAAATAGTTGACGATGATAATCTGTTATACATGCAATAAGTTATACATCAAACGAAAGTCAATTTAATAGGAATACTTGGCAGTGACAGGCCAATAACACATCATATCTTTCTGTACAAGGTGACTCTATTGCCTATACAAAATTTTGTGTAGAGTATACAAAATTAATTCATGTTTAGTATAGTATATAAATAATGAATGTTTATGAGTTCAATAGTGCGAATATTTTCATGAGTTGAACGATTAACATTCTATTCAACGAGGCGTCAGCAGAGTTGAATAGAAATAACGTTAATCTGTCAACGAATTGTATTTATTTCCGTATAAAAGCATCATTACAATGCATGATATATACGTTGGATTGCCCACATTTACTAGTGCATGAAGCTGTCTGTGACAGTTATAGACAGTTCAACTGGTTCGCCTAGGCCTACATGGTGTACGAGAGGCCATATGTCATAATTTCATATCCCGTTAAAATTTACAATATATAAACACATAGCCATGGACTTGGCTGAGCTCTGTCGGTACAGAAATGTGACGCGTATTACACATTACGTCATCATAATAAAACTGCCTCGGTTTTTCTGCGTCATATCTGAACGAGCCCTTATAGGAACTACGCAAGGTGATTAAGACCGTCAAATATCACCTTGACTTCAACACTGTTCAGGCAGGCTGTTCGTTGCTCACATAATTCAAGCAATTTTTTCCTACCCATTAACAACGACCTTATATAAAGACCTTATTATCTTCTATGAAATATTTAGACGACTTGAATATATACATTCGACCATTATAACATCATCATTAACGTATAACACAAATAATTATGCTCACACTCCTTCCCACTCCGGTAATTTCAAGTTTGTTCAAGATGTATTTCGATTCTGAGTTCTGGACAAGACAAACTGATTGCACAAAGAAAGTTATCTAGCGCATTTAATATGTCACTATTATTAACCAACACAAGTTAAATTCCTGTTAAAAAGAATATATTACAAAAAAATCATTGTCTTAGACTCACAACTAAACAAATGTAAATATCAGTACTTTATGAAATCGATCAAAACACATGAAAATTAAAACTCATGCAAAAATAATTTACATAAGCATGATGGCCAAACATTGAATTTTTATATAAAAGTAATTATTGAAAGCTTATATTTTACATTACAAGTATGTATATATAAATACAAGTGCATTTGACAACATTACTTTATTTCTAATAAATATATTAAGATTAAAGTTATGTTTCGAATGATAGAAAAATACATATTAAAAGAAATGATAAATAAAATATGATAATATTGAAGCCATTAACGACAATTTTCAAGTCTTCCGATTTCATACACATAATATTAAATTTATCGACAATTTAAGTGGTTTAATGTTGTTTAAGTCATTTTGCTTTGAATTACTATAAGGAGAGTAAATTGATTAGACATCATTTTGATTACAATATCTGTTTTAACGTGGACATTTGATAGTGTGAATTTACCATCATTTCTGTGTCACTCTCCGAATCAATCACCGTCTCGAAGTCATCGTCATCGTCAGTCAGCAGAGAGTCTAGAGAGCCCTTGTCAAGAATCTCGTAGGTATCTTCTAGGGAAACTTCATAGCTTTCAGTCATATCGTCTGCCTCCGTTTCATACATAGATGTGGTACGTGATTCATCGATGGTGTCGGTTGAAGATATTTCTCCTTGTGTGCCATTTGTGAGATCTTTCTCTCCGGGTATGCTTTCATAGTGAGGACTCTTTGATAACCGTTCCTTCACTTCGGAGATTAGGGAAGATTGTAGTATTTCAACCTTGTCATAACCACCGTGTCTAAGCGACGTAGTGGGTGTGAATTCATCAGGATCTGCATAGAGTGGTGAAGAACGTGATTTGGTAAATGGTACGTCAGGACATGACTTGGTTGCTGACTCTCTAGAACTATTTGATGACTCTTCAATTTGTATAATATCGTCCTCTTTGCTATGTGCCAAGCCTGGGACCTCGGAGTAGGGAGATATTTTAGGGACACTATTAATGTCGACGCGTTCTTTAGACACTGACATCCATTTCCTAGTCTTGTGCATGGAAACAGAATACTTTCCAACTTTTTGCGTTACGTATCTTCGCTCTTTCTTCTTGTCAGGTTTTGCGTAGTGAGGCAACACTTCCGGACTTGGAAGTCTATGCAGAGAAGTTGTAGATTTGTCTGGCTTTGCGTATAATGGCCAAGGTTGTGATGCTTTTCGACAAAACAGTTCCCGCTTCTTGGCTGTACAACTATTTCCTTCAAAAGCGCCAGCTCCCTGCGAAGCCCATTTTCGAATTTTAGGCTTGTCTGGTTTGGCGTAGGTCACAGAAATACCATCGTCCTCGTTAACACTAGCGCTTGGATCATCGGCGGTAGAAGAAGTCATGCCCTGCGATGCCCATTTCCGAAGATTCATTTCAAGCGGTTTAGCGTAAACGACAAATGGTTCCGACTGTTTCCTATCTCGGAAACCCACTGAAGTGATGCTGTCTTCGAGACTCTGGTAGTGGATGATTTGATCGGGTAAAGATGACCGTCTTGCGGGAGTACTGGACGTCGTAAGCGGTGCTACGGCATACGCGGAGAAGTCATCGGTACTCTTATTGACCTCTTGTTCGTCAGTATCATCCAATATCAGTGTAGTTTCCACAAATTCAACGGAGGGTTCAGATGTATAGGTAGCTTGAAGAAGCGCAACTTTCCTTCGCTTCCGACGTACACACACCCCAACCACCACGAGGACGCAAATGAGAATCGTTATCAATGTCGCAACAATGATGACAATCATGTACAAAGTCCTAGTTTTCATCGATGAAGCGAAGGTCGGCGTGAGACTATTCGTGGTGGTGGTGTTGGTCAACGTCGAAGTGCTGGTATCAATGGTAGTCGTGATAGCTGGTAGAACACGGAGATACGACTCGACCTTGATCATGGTGCCTGGTAGATCTGATGCGATGCATTCTATCAGGGTATTATTGTCTTGTAGTACCGGTGTAAACTGCACGTTCAGGATGTCCACGGACCTTGATCTACCTAGATTCTTTCCATCCTTAGTAATTGACAGATCAATCGGATTGAGTCCATGACCATCAATACTGCAGGTGAAATTCGCCACATTTCCTTCATAGACATCATTTATAAGTGGGTCCATACGAATACGTGCTATCCGGCCATATATAACAGTGCACGTCGAGTTGATCGCTACGGTCGAATCCTCACGAAGTACACCACAGACGAAGCCGTTGACGCCCTGCGACGGTGACAAAATCCTGCTCTTGATTTGATTTGCAAAGGTTAAGTTAAATTCGATGGGCGCACCATTGTAAAATAGAGAAGGTTGTATGGTTGGACTGACATTGGTCCATGAACAATCGACGTCGATTTCACCATCCTGACCACGGAGCCTTGGTAGCTGAGTTACCGTACACATCGGCGGTGACAAGAGCATCTCCGGTGGACTATGTCGCCATCGAACCGTAACATAAGCAGGGTTTCCTAACTTTTTATAGATATTCATTGAATTAAGGTAGCCGCATTCATACCATCCTGTATTTCCGATCTCTGCATTGGTGATATGCAAATTGAATGTTCTAACTCCTTCATCGACCCGAACGTCGTAGTTTTTCGGCAGTTCATCGTTGTTATAGACATGACTTCCTTCGCTTATGAAGACGTTCGTACTCGCATGATACCATAGTATCGTGTTAACACTCTGGTCTGTGACATCACATATCAGGGCTGTTGACGCACCGATGGTAACTGTAGCATTTGCTGGTCCTCGTTCGATACGGATGCCTTCTGTTGCTCTCAGATGAGAGAAAACGATGACAGAACAAACGAAAAGAAGAACGTATTTTAAACGAGCCATAGTTGACGAGTTGTAGGTTGTAGTCCAATGTATCCTAATAACTTATATCTGTCTGTTGTGAACGCCCGGCCTCGGATAGTAACACTTCTTTCCACTCACTTCATAAATGCAATGATGCCTTATTGAACTCCGTATTGATACCAGCGACATCCGTTAGGTTTTGGATTGACTCAATTGACAAAAACGACAATAAGCTTCATTTGCACTTCCCGTCAATCACTGTAAGTTCATTCTACAAAACAATGAATCATTAAACAAACAAAACGCTGATTCAGTAACACGTTGTGTCAAAGTAAGTATCATGTAATCAACTGTAGGCATATACAGCTTGAAAAGTTCAGTGCCTTTCTATATCCATGTCCAGAACCATATTTTGGTAATGTGGTCAAACTGTTTATTTATTTCACAACGTATGATGACGTCGTCCTTCCTCAGTTATGCAATGTTCGACTTCCATCTTAGCATGACCATAACACACGATAATTCTTCATCCAAGGTAAGGGAACCAGACTAACTAAATAATCAAAAGGAAAGCTCGATTCTATTCCTCTGAAAAATTGTTGAGAGACGAAAAAATAGTAGTTTTCTGCAAACAAGGAGATGTAGACGGTCGTTTTGGCCAAGTGTTATAATACTCAGATGAAAACACTCCACTGACATTTTCAGAGGTATTGCAAAAATAAACTTAGCAGGACTAATTTATTTTCCAACGCACCTTTCGTGCACAGCATGAAAATTCGCCGTCGGTTTAGATAACACGTCCATTTTTCAAACGCGGAAATTAATCATTTGAAACTTTCACATCAAAATATTTTATCGCAGGATCTAAGAAGTCTGGAGTTTTTTTGCGACTTGCGTGGGGCCGCTTGCCTCGGCTTGCCTGTCCAATCAGTATGTACGTCTGAATGTTAAACTTGGCAATGCATCATGTGGTTTTCATCAAGGGAGACAAGGGGCCAGGGGCTGCTGTTATTTTTCTCCCTTACAATAAAGTGTGCTTTTCTCCCTAACAGAGCAGAATAAGAGGATAGAAGAGATATTCAGTAGGTTTGCGGTTGCACCATGTGTGTGAGAGAGAGAGAGGTATGAGGAGTCCTGAACAGGACTCTGACTCGGTAATCTTTCTTGGAGGAGTATAGTCCTGAAAAGGACTGTTTGTTATCTTTCTTGGCATATAGTTCTCAGGAGAACTATAGCGCTTGGAGATATCTACATCACCATGCAAGCCGACACTTACAAGCAGCATCTAAGAAGAGATATTGTTTAGCAATTGAGAACTCATATTATTTTCATTTATTAGAAGTTGCACAAACTGCATGTCATTGTTTATAGTCACACCAATATAACCCTCCCCGCCCCCTCAATTCTCCCACTGGACCGCCCCCTGTATATATCGCCGTATCCCGAGTTCGGGTTTTGAGCGGATACGTTCGGAATGCACTGCGGCATCATTACTACACCGGATCCACAAAGAGAGAGGGAGAGAGAGGGAGAGAGAGAGAGAGAGAGGGAGAGAGAGAGAGAGAGAGAGACAGAGAGAGAGACAGAGACAGAAGGGGAGAGAGATAGAGAGAGAGAGAGAGAGAGATAGAGAGAGAGAGAGAGTAAGTTTTTACTTGCACAAGGAGCACTCTTTACTACTCAATTCTATAACATTAAAAAAAAAAAATTAGGCCCACACCTGAATACAGACAGCATATGGCACACAAGTTAAGAGCATTGCACAAAAATACAAACAACATAAAAAGAAGGTTCATTAAATGAATTATTTGATAGTAAGACATCAGAGAAGAGAGAAGAGAGAAAGAGGGAGAGAGAGAGAGAGAGAGAGGGGGGGGAGGGGCGGAGGGGGCATGCAGGCAAAGTGGTCAAAAGAAGAGATGCACTTAAAGAGGGGGTGGAGGAAACGCGGAAATGAGGCATTCATGTAGGAATTTCCCGGGGAATTTCCTCAGGCGTGGGACAGCGAACCCCGAAGTCATGGATTTATTCATCGATTTTTGGCCACGATTTCGTATTTATATATAGTTCAGAGAGAAACCGGTGCTATATCTTTCGGAAGCCATATTTGGGTCAATGCTCTGCAATGTCGTACATCGTCTGCAGGAGGACTAGATACGATCTCTCTTGGCAATACCTTCTTTCCACTCTCAGAAGTCGGGATAATACTTCAATTACCTGCATCAAACCGTAAGCACAATACACGTCAGTTGTGTAGGCCTTTGATTCTGTTAAGTTTAACAAAATATGATGTTATAATAATGAGACACAGAATGAAGTTTGATAAAAATAATCAAGACAAGTTTTTTTTTTTAAGGACAAAAGAAAATAAATGATAAAACATCACCACAAACAAAGAAATGAAGAAAAACAATCCTCTTTCAACACACAGATTGCTATGATTTTGCTTGAAGTGTTCGATGTATTTTCTAAATCTTGTTCACAAATTCTCAACCATATGGGTGAAATTTCATATTCTAAAGACTAACAATGACAAATTAAGATCGTCGGTATTTTTTAAATTAAGAGTGTAAATCAAATAAATCTGCACTTTCTTTGCGTTGGTATACAATAAGAGAAAAGGGGAAAGAATGATTATCGAAAAGAAAAACACTTTACAATAAGTTATCACGTATGGCAATTCATATTTCATATAATATATACATATATATTCAATTCAATTAAATTCAAGTTATGTTTTATTAAAGACTTGTCAAAGAGTCCAAAGGCTAAAAATGCATGTTTACATCAAACATACAATCATATTAAAAAAGCATTCAAAAACATATACATATATATATATATATATATAAAGAAAAACATAGAAAATGTGTGTATATATATATATATTTGAGGAGGGTACTTGTACTTACATACGTTCCTCAACCATGACTTATATAATCTTATAACATAAGGAAGCATTACTCATTGAATTGGTTGTTGCATATATACTTTTGACAGAAGCAATGAAAATAGTGTCGATTTGACCCATATAGGGATAAGTGCAAAAGTACATGAGGAAGTTGTTAAGCGTAAACACCCAGGTATCTTATTGTACTAATGGAACTCGGAAGTGGGCCTGGTGTTGTGATTTGTGTCAGTGCAAGCTGTGTCCGTCATCGACTGACTGATAAGAGATCCTCTCTGTATGTATTTGGAGAGAACCAAGTATATCAACATTTCTTCTATATATGTTTCGACAAAGACTATGCTGTAAAATCTTATTTCAAATAGCATGCCAACCTGATTAATTAATCAGTAAGTATCACCCTATGGTAAGTGTTAGGTGTAGGCCCATTATTAGGACAGAAGGTCGTATATGATTTGAATGGTCGTTCCCCACACGTAACAAACAAAAACAACCACTCAAAATATGAGAATATAACGCATATTTACAAGAATTTTACCATTGTTTTCGTTGTGTTTATACTCTTCCATGCACTGACTTTGTGCGCACTTCCAAATGCGCATCAATATAATTATATGACTATACATGTAACGCCGACTGGTCGACTGGTCGACTTTGAAACTTCAGTATAACGTCCTTATCTAAAGCGTTCCATCGCCTATTTCCAAAGAGAGTGCCATGTGATCTTTTTCTGGAAACGATTGCATCTTAATTTCCATGTAACCTTTTGGGGAAAATGTAAGATCATATTCTAATCATATTATTTTTGAATTTGATCTATCGCCATGGAGACAGATATCCGCCCACAATATTCGTTTAATTAGACAGGAGGGCTGGCTACGGGGCAAAGTCTTTTGGAACAGAGTCACGTATTCACTATCAACTGCCAATAAACTACCTATTCACAGATTTGTAGAGGTCAGCTCTCATGAGACCGAGCATTCATCTGCGCAGATCTTGAATTTTTTGACATCTCAAAGACAACTTCTTAGTAGTATATAATAGTGAAAATATTTCATTTTGCTCCGATACTTGTTGAAATTAAAAAAAGGATTACACATCTTTTTCATCTATATGATTTCATGTAGAATTTATAAGGGTGGGTAATAAATGTATTTATTTATTTATTTACTGCTTTTGATACAATGAAAGTAATGATCATTGTGACGACACTAACAACGATTATTTTCAATAACGACGATACTGTCACTAATACTACTACTACTACTACTACTACTACTACTACTACTACTACTACTACTATACTACTACTACTTCTACTACTACTACACTAAAATTTGTTGAATGACAATTAATCATGATTTCTGTTTGACGACTAACTTTTACTTAACACTTGTTTATGCCTATTTATAGATGATATCCTATCATTCTTATAAATTTAATGTCGTAAATCAATTATATGGCATAAGTATTATAAATTATAAGTAATGCTTGAGACTTGTTTTAGTCATATTATATATGATATATACTAAAAAAAACAAATTTCACTAACGTTGGCAACTATTAAAGCTGGGGCCGGACATGAATAGCCATATTCATTTTCTTTTTTTTTTGTGATCCCATTTTGCTATTTTCGTGTAACTTTTTAATTGAGCAAAGCAAGCGCAGCGTTTAACAGCGTTGGTCCAGGTTTTCAGCTTTTTAAAGACCCGAAAACGCATCTCCTCGCATAATTTTGTTTGCACTTTTCAGACAAGTTTTGTCTCAAATCAGGGGAAACACGCTACGATACGATTTATTCTTGATAAAGTTTATATCTTCTCAGAACTTTATAGATCAATCTAAAGAGTCAAAGAGATTTATCAATATTTTTTTTTATCTATCAAGAATAAGCCATATCGTCATTTCATGAAAAAGAGGTAAGAAAATATATTTCAACTTTATGAGCAACAGTGTAGGCCTACATGTACAATGTAAAATCTCACTGTTTGTTATTTTATAGAGGTTATACTCGCTTGACAAAATGATAGCTGTAATGCGGCGGAATCCTCATATCCGCTTAAAGAGTTCCTATTCTCATAAAAATCAACAGTGCTATCGCGGGCTTGCACAATATTTTGTTGAACAGATTACGTCCCTCCTTTACATGATAACGGTCAGGGAATTTCGATCTTAACTTTTGTCCATAGTCGATCAAGTAAATCACAAACTACATCAATACGTTTGATTTGAGGTTTTTTGCGACAGGCACGACATGCTGGCATATACATTCTGTCTATTTTCACTCCAAAATTGAGATATGTTTTGCCGATGAAGTGAAACACCGGGGATATAATTATCTGGTTCTGCATCTCTCACTCTCTCATCTCTCTCTCTCTCTCTCTCTCTCTCTCTCTCTCTCTCTCTCTCTCTCGTCTCAAGCTCCAAAATGAGAATATGAATTTGAGGGGGAAGGGGGGGGGGGGGGGGTAATGCGGGGTATACGATATTCTAACTTAAGCATATTTAGTTCCACATTTAGACAATTGGCATAAATAGTGATAGTTATTGTTACATATTTTCCAGCGGAAATTGAAGACATGATTCTAGTCATGCAAATTGTCTAAATAATGTTGAACTAAATGTTGCACACTTAGTCTACCTTTCTCAGTAACCATCCTTAATTCTTTGAACGAGGGGGGGGGGGGGGTATGCTGACAAGCAACAAGAAAAACAACAGCAACAACAAGAACGTTCTAATTTGTTTTCGAAAACAATGTTACCTGTTTTAAAATATAAAACAAAAGTTTGTCCTTGGACTAGTGATTGGCCGAGAGGGATTGGGGGGGGGGGGGGGTGCCCACTTTCCCGTGTTCTCCCTTCCCCTAGATCCACAACTGAAATGGCTTTCCCCTCCTCGGACAAGCCATCAGTAAGCGTGTTTTGAAAATTGTTGCTACAAAAATCTTGTTTTAAAAAATATGTCACACCTGAATCAAATAAATGGAGAATTTGATCAACAAATCATGGGTAGGGTACAAAACGCCAGTGACTCATTCCCGCTTCAAATAAAAATAGTCTGTCTTATTTACATTGCAGTTTACTGATATGATCGTATGCTTATTAAAGGAAATTTAAATGACGCGGCATGGATTATAACTTTAAAGATGAAGTTGAGTTCTGGTCATGCGATTGCATTGTGAAAGAAACGGTGTGGAATTGACCAGAAAAGGTTGATCATCTAGCATATAAGAATTTGTATGTATTGCAAGGTTCTGGAATCATCAAAATGATAAGAAATTTGGCCAAGTCTTGGTAAAGGTATCCCAGAAAGATGTATATGGGACTACACGAACACGTGGCGTTAAAATCCTACCCCGGATTTTACGATGTTACATGACATATTTAGAATATGAAGGCATTTGAAGAGCCATGCTTTTCAGGGAACATGTCTTATCTGATGTTCTTCCACACTTGCATAATAAGAATGATAACGCTCACAAATTATTTTTCACCTCATCCCAGAACTCAACCTTCTCTTTAAGATCGAATCTCGGATTTTACAATTATTCTTTTATTTGTTTATGCTATGGTCACATTACCCAAAAGAAGCCTGCTCGGCGGCCGAGCGGCGAGTTTTTAACCAATTCTGCCCGGCGGCTGCCCGGCCACCGAGCGGCGGCCGCCCAGGCACCGCTCGTTTTTAGGGCATCGCTCGGTCGCCGCTGAAGTTTTAGCGCGGAGTTAAAATTTGGGCGGCGCCTGCTCACTTTTCACTCGCCGCCCAAAATACGCTCGGTGCCCGGGCGGTCGCCGCCCGGGCACCGACCTAATCGCTGGGCGATGCCTAATTCCAGCAGCGACCGAGCAGGCTACTGATCGGTCGGTCGCTGCTCTGATTTGTGACCATAGCTTAACTCGCACTAGCCAGATTAAGTAAATATAGCTCGTACTAAAATTGGATCTTACGGTGGGATATGGGTTTGCATATCGATTCGCAGGCGTGAACAAATTAGCTTTAACGCGCTCCTAACGAGATTGAGCACGTCATTCAAGTCTATGAATGACGTTTTGGTTGTGTACTTTTGTTTGATTGCAATACTCTCATCTTATTTAATCTGGTCACATTACCAATATGCTCATTCATTTTCAAAAAAGCTATGATGTATAACAAGCGGTGCAGTCGAAAAGGGGTCGGAAGCTTTGGGGCTCTGCTCCACCCCTAAAATTAATCATTCTTCTGTGGCCTATTTCTCATGCGTTTCATCTACATAGAATTCCCCTAAGCCCCTCACCCCATTAAACCAGTGCCCCCTTTAATAGCTCAACCCATGATACGCCACTAGTACTCGATGCACACACTTTTCATTGATTCAACCATTTCCCATAATATCTCCAAGTACTATATAGTTCAAGTTCAAGTTCAAGTTTATTTGTCTTTCTTCCAACATAAATGTAATACAATTTAACAAATGTATAACATGCAAAGTATATAAGAGGAACATTTATAAGAATCAAGTTCACACAATGCATTTACATGAGAAAACAAAAGAAGAAAAGACGAGGAGACCTAATTAAAGCTTAGCTTGTAGAGGTCAGGTCCCTCAAAAACAATAACATAAACAACAAGAACAGCCTGGTTATATAATAGATTAATACAAGAAATGTTCGTCAAAGGCGCTAAAGCTAGTACTAAAACAAATAACTATAAACAATAACCATATGATTATACACATGGTTTAACTGAGTAATAAAAATGGGTGGGGAGAAGAGACTATGTACAAAAGGGGGAGATAAGAGTGATAATAATGTGGGATATAGAAATGAAGAGAGGGGGCGGGAGTGGGAAAGAGAGGGAGAGCTCGAGTGGGGGGAGAAAGAAAAAAAATATATATATATATATATACTTTCACTGTAAACTGAAAGCTAGCTACAGGCGAGAAAGGAAAGAAAAAGGAAAAGGTAAGTCGGCAGTTGCTATACAGTAGTAAATTGGGGAATGGATTAAGTTCAAATATAAATCACGACACTACATCCATACATAACATATAATTCTCATTAAATAAACTTATCCTAGTAGACCAGCAAGTAAAAACAATAAACAAACAAAAATCAAACTTACACACATGCTATCATTGGTATCATTCACAGTTTATTTCATTATTAATTCATAATATATCAATATAAAAATCTATACAAACCATGATACAGTAGAAACAGACGAGAGCCACATGAACCCATTGGTTACCTAATTATTTCATTCCCATAGGCTTAATACAGGGACCATCCGGTTCCAGTGGTCAATGGCTTAATGGTTGGCCATACCGCATATTATTATCAAGGAGAAGTCATTAATAATAGTTCACGAGACACAACAGGAAGTTTTCATCATCGTCCCAAATGGATCGAACATCCTCCAAACTCCTCCGTAAATTTCTCTCAAATGTCAAGCGATTAATACGTCTGCAACCAATTTATGGCAAGTCATTACAAAATATGATAATTTATCAATACCTGGCATCGGTCTCGTGGAGGACTGATGATTCTTTTCTGGAACTGTTAGAATACAGGGTGCCTCAATTTTCATTGTGTCGGTGGTGATTTCACCAAGAAATTACCAGTTGGAATGATTTTAATGGAAAAGTTTGTCTTGAAATGCAAAATGGGCTGGCATGTCATACAAAACAACCATAACTCTTCAGTATTAGCTTAAATACTTGTGAAATTCACACATAATTTAGGGGATACTATTATGACGTTACCCATCAAATTTCAGTGAGGTTGATAACAAAATTGTAAAGACATTGCCAATCAAAATTTTATTTTTTTATTTTTAGACACCCTATAATTTCAGACTTTAGTGTGAACGGTTTTGGAAGACCATGTACACACTATTCCATAATAGAGTACTGGCAAACTTAATCATTCTTAAAACAGAGTGCCAGATTTACAGAATGGCACTAACAAATTACACATGAAAATTACAAGTGATAAATTTTATCTGTTTAACAAATACATATTTTTATCAACATGTATGACAATATATAACATCATACCGTAACAAGAATTATTCATTAAAGTTCAAATATTCAAATGGAATAGTTTGTCTGTTTGG
The DNA here is from genome assembly GCA_035222895.1 of Strongylocentrotus droebachiensis. Lineage (NCBI taxonomy): Eukaryota > Metazoa > Echinodermata > Echinoidea > Camarodonta > Strongylocentrotidae > Strongylocentrotus > Strongylocentrotus droebachiensis. The sequence goes on from JAVYIG010002167.1 coordinate 171,255, forward strand.
AACCAGAAGGGTGTTAACTGATGTAATTCAACACAAAGTTAATGCCCTTATGGCTCTGAACAGATGATTTTGTTGTTTGCATCAGGACCCTATTAAAATCCATGTCTTTAATGCAAAGTGTAAATTGCAGTACTTTGCAGACTTTAACCCCCCCCCCCCCCCCCAGGTCATCTTTACGACAATATGACTGGCAAATTACACGAAATTTGCAGTTCACTGATTCTACAAGTTTCTGTTGCAAGATAGCTTTAAAATCTTTACACATTTTTCTTTCTTTTAAGCTCATGTAGCACAGTACAAGATGCCTTTAACAGATATTATTTCATAAATATTTCATTCTTCATATGGAGTTGTCTTAGCTTACTTAAGAAATGTCTCATGCATTGAAATTCATTCACACCATGTGAAATGATACTCTTCATGAATACAATTAAAAAAATATATGAATTGAAAATGTATTTACCAAAGTCTTGGTATTGAAATCAAGCTGATAAATGAAAGCAACATATGTAAAATAAGGTCCACTTAAAATTAAAAACTCATTAACTGCATCACTACAAGTTAAAGCATATTATCCCTTTTTACATAATGCCATGATTTTTTTCAGATGATCATATCTTGTGATAAAGATATTGTTTCCAGTAATTACCAAAGTTTAGAGGCAATTACATGTTCAACTTTCATGTCCAACTTTCAAATCACAGTGAATGCCTATATCCACCACACTCATAGTGATATTCAATAAATCTTAGAAAATAGAGCTCACACTGGCCTCATTCACAAATGAAGCAATAAACCATATTTTTTTTAAATCAGCAAAATGTTGTCATTTAAAGCCCAAATGCACAGCAAGCGGAATAAAGAGAAGTTCCCTGGGCATACTCATTTATATGAGTGTTCTAGGATACAGATATGTGAAGTACACAGTGCCTATGTTATTTTATTTAGAGGTAGTGGTTTATTTTTTTATTAATCCTTTTTTTCCTTATAAGAAGGCTTCCAACTCAAGTGTGAAATAGGTTACATATATCTGGTCCATGCACCCTTTGTGATCAGGAATGATGATAACAACAACCAACAAACAACAACCAACAACAACGCTCAATTCACTCAAATTTGTTTCTTTGACATATAAGTGAACGGCAAGTGGAATGAGTAAGAAGTAGCTGTGGGCATCAAAGCTGCTACGCTTACTCACTTATCTGTGTGTTATCAAATTTGGAAATGTAAAGGTCACTAACCTTTCGCGACAATCATTCCACATTTCGTGGTTTGGCTCAATACATTTTGATTCAGAGCCTTAACAAATATGCCAGATGCATGAGTAAAAAGGGCAAGAATTTCTGAACATACTGCAACCCATTTTTTAATGTCATGACTATCTTGCATTTGATTTCAGGAATTATAAAAGGAAAAAAAGCTTTAAAATCCTTACCTTGGCAACGTATTGAGAAATTGCAAATCATTGTTTTTTTCGACCAAAATTGGCAACTTTACACATTTTCGATATCATTCCAGGGCAAGTACATTGCTTTCAGAGACATTGCATATTATCAAAACAATGTAGCAATAAAAGAAATATATAATTGTTGCCAATTTCAAGAACAGAATGTGATCAATTTAGTCCTGGAAATAATTGCAATCCTGAAAAGGGTTAAGCATATATCACCCCCAGCGAATTACCATGCCATATGTGGAGGAGGCTTTAGAGCTTGCCCTTCATGAAGCTCTCAAACATCGGAAGTATCTTTTGGAGAAGCATGATCTGACCTTTGACCTTGATCTTGCCCGACATGAACGCCTGCATGAAGGGTATGGAAGGAAAGAAAGGAAGAGCAAAAGAAGACAAGTTTGAAAGATAGGTAGAAGGATCGGGAATACATGAAGAGAACAAAAAGACAAATTGATTATAAAAAGAAAATGACAAATCATGACAATAAGAACTGCAATAATCAGTAACAACAAACAACAACAACAAAGAGACCACCACCACCTCCAGCACCGCCTCCAACACCGCCTCCAGCACCGCCTCCAGCACCGCCTCCAGCACCGCCCTCACCACCCCGACAGACACCCGTACATCAACCACCGCCACCCGCCGAACCCTCAAAGCAGCCGCCAGCCTCGCAGCTACACTGCACAGCAGACGACAACAGACTACAACGCCGCCTACGTCGGGGACACACACAGCGTCTCGCCGACAACACACCCCACTCATCGACTCGAAACTCTCCTAAGTCCGCAACCCGGAAACTCCAGCCCAGACGGATAGTCAGACGAATTACCAGCCGACCATCCATGCCCACCCCCCGATGAATCAAGCGGACATACGGTCACCTATTTTTCCCTGACGTCTGCACACCGGTGACTTAAGCTCACGCACGCCAGCTATTCCCCACTCCTGACGACGGATAGTCAACCTGTTCGAAACGTCGAGCCACTCATCCTCTCCAAGCGCTATAGTTCTCCTGAGAACTATATGCCAAGAAAGATAACAAACAGTCCTTTTCAGGACTACACTCCTCCAAGAAAGATTACCGAGTCAGAGTCCTGTTCAGGACTCCTCATACCTCTCTCTCTCTCACACACATGGTGCAACCGCAAACCTACTGTATATCTACATCACCATGCAAGCCGACACTTACAAGCAGCATCTAACAACAACAAAATCTTTCTTTCTTTTTTTCTTTAAGCATATCAAGTAAATTCATGGTGTACTGATAAAATATACAAAATTTATTGAAATTAAAAATAACAAAGTTAGTGAATGTTGCACTCCTAATATTCGTAATGTGACTGCAACAAATAATTTTCATAAATCCTTTTACCCATTTTGGTTTCTCAGTTCATAGTGTTGAAAAAGTCACTATAAACAAATATAAAATAACATCAAATTTTTTAACTTCAAAGTAGTTTTTGACACAAATCGAGATGGGAGACATAAATTTGAAGTGCACTGTTAAAAAAAAAAAAATTCTAGTTATGATTGCCATAACAAGCAATATTCTTTGGATTGTTTGGATGTAATCCACAATTTTATTTCCCCCCCCCCCCAAAAAAAAAAATTTCTATTAAAGTCAACAAGTTACCAATGAGATTGTGTTCCATTATATATTTATCATTGAAATTTTTCATGTTGCGTAGAGCTAACATTAAACCAAATAAGCACTTGATACTCTGGACAAAAGGAACAACACATTCTGGTCTATGGGTGTTGTTTGTATTCCCTTTAGGTGTCATTGCTTGTTGAGGTTTGACATCAAATTTTGGTTAATATTTTATGATACTTCAGTTTTGAAGACTAACTATGCATCATTTGAAAGACTTTATTTTTGCTACGATGAATCTGTTTATCAAAAAATGGTGATCAATATCAAAGGCAAACCTGGGAAATTACACCTGAGATACCTGCCTTAGCAATTGGACGATTTGAATGCCCCATCCCCCTCAAAAACAAAATATATATATATTGAGCGCCCTAAGTGTTTGAAATCAGAGAGCTATAGGCAATGGGAAGTATTAGGAACGAGAATAGAAAGGGGTACATATATCAATGCTTTATCAACATACCGTCTGTGGCTTGAGAGATCCAGAAGCCAACGCAACAAAGTCATCATCCGATATGGTGACGGTAACATCGGCCTTGCCAGACTTGGGCTCTCCTACATAGACTGCACCCTGGCCCTTCAGATCAATAGCTGGAATAATAACAATACAAAAAAAAAAAAATAATAATAATAATATGTAAAACAAGCGAACAAACAAGACACCATCTCACAATGCATTCTTGAATAGCACTCCTATCAGCCAAAAGGAGACCTGGGCCCCGTCTTACAAAGAGTTAATACCAATCGCCACAGTATTTGCGATTGATATCAATCGCAACTATGTACATAAGAGATAGCAGACTGCAAACTTGGGATTGATTGGAGGACTTAAGATTGATTTGGATCAATCGTAACTCTTTGTAAGACGGGGCCCTGAAGAAATTACTTTCGGCATGTCTGTCAATCATATTTCTCAATTTTTGCTATACAAGTGACTATTGGCTTCAGCCTACATCGATATATCACTTATTGCAATCCACCAGTGATATTTGTGTTTGTTCAATTCGGTGTGAAATGTTAGAAATATGACAATCCTACATGTTTTGTTCAACAATGTTCTTGACAGAGTTGATGAAGATAATTTTGAATTTGTTTTTCACTGGTATTAGTTTTACAAATCAATTCACACACAAACAAAAATCATTGTCATAGACAATTACAGCAATATCTGACATTTATAATGGAAACTAAAGTCATAACAGCTTAAGTGGGTAGGTTACACAAAATCAATTTTATACGACAAGGATGCTGACAGAGTGAGAGAGTAGAGGAGGACCAAAGGTAGGCAGAGGAGGTGGGTAGACCAGAGAAGAAAAGGGAGAAAGAGAGAGTGAGCTAAGAGTTATAGCATGCATACAATTTAAATTAGCCGTGTAGACTGACATATAAACGTTGATGCACTGCACCATAAAATGACTTACTCCATACTCCTGCCACCTTTCCATCAGATGTGATGTTGTACTGGATGACACCATTGACCTTCTTAACAAGATCAGGAGCGCCGCTGACCATCCCACTGGCAGCAGAAAAGATCGCCTCAGACTTGAGACCAGATGATGATGGCTGCAAAGGGAATTAGAAATAACATACCACTTGGGATTTACATAATAATAATAATCCTAATATAATGCACTTACATTGCACCATCTATCTGGTAAAACTATTAGAAAGTTAGGAAAAATTCAAATTGACTACAGGATAATACAAAATGTGTTTATAATTACATTCACATACTGCATTCTTTCAAAAACAGAATTGTCTTCAGGTTAGGCCCCTCGGTAGAAAAGCTGTGTTGTAAAGGCGTAGATGAGTACTGAGTAGGGTGTTCCTTCCAAAATCATTTTGTCACATCATATTATGTTAAAACAAATGAATCGATCAATGATCATCAGTCTTCCTTTCTCAATCTTACCTGACTTGGAGCAGCGTTCTTCTGCTCTGCTACTCCATGCAGATCAACGTAAGCTCCAGATATACACACAGCTCCAGTCTCAACAACCTGGTACATACAACAAATGGATATTTGAGTTAACTAACAGATAATGATGATGATGATCCACAGCACTTGTACTGCGCCATTTATCTGATTCAAGCAGATGATTGGAACAGCTAAGTCAAAGAAACGCAAAAGATGTTGAACTTGAACTTGAAGAGAGACATACCAGCTGTTCCACTTGCACTTATCAGAGCAAACAACATTTAAGTCAAATATTATTAATATTATATATGAGGGATGGACTCTTGCATAAGGACTATACTCCTTTTTAGCTCATCCCTTCACTCTCATTATGATACATTTTTGTTTGGATGTATGATATTTATGTATGTTTATTCTGTATTTGTGAATCTGACTATTGTATATGTTCTGTATTTTTATTGATGAGTATAAATAAATGAACTTGTACTTGAACTTAAACTAATCACAACACATTACTTTTATGGAGTTTGCACTGACTGAGTTTGACTTTTAGGAGTTTGCTCTCAGGAGGGCAAGCTGAATACCTGAAGTATGTCTATCATTTAAAAAAAAGACAATCCTATATTATGTGCTATAAAAGCATAATCTATTATTGTTAGATTATATCTAAAAGTATCCACGATGAAAGACAACATGAATTGCACTGTTGTTGTTTTAACTTCAAGTTTTTAAATAAAATCTTTCAGTTTTAGACATTGACACACTGACAATATGGGTTCACATATCGTTGAAAAAACTGCATGATGTTTAAACTACAAGACGAGCAGGCAGTCATTAAAATTACAAGCTGGGGACACCTTTAAGTTAATTGTGTCCTCACATGACATAGGGGCGGGGAAGGGGAACTGCGCGTATTCATTAAGCTCTGTGTCATAAGATACAGAAATGTGAGGCGTATCACATTTTACGTCGTCATAAATATAAAAAACTGCATCACATCTGAACGAGTCTTTAGTCAGAATGATCGTATGAATTAGCATTTAACATTTTAAAAAAAGTACAAGAGAAATTGTTTTGAGGTGACCTACCTTACTCTGAAAATGGATTCTGGTACCTTCCTGCCACATGTCAGTCTGTATGGTCTGACCAGGGAGAACAGGCTTGGAGAAACGCACCTGATATGATGGACAAGGAGGAAGAGGAGGGGGAAGAAGAGGAGGGTGGGGAGGATGAGGAGTAGGAGGAAGAGGAGTAGGAGCAAGATGGAAAGGGTTGAGGAGAGGGGGTTGAGGAAGGGGAGGGGAGGAGGAGGAGGGGGAAGAGGAAGAGGGGAAGACAAGAATGAGGAGGAGAAGGAAGAGGAGGGAAAGAAGAACAAGGAGGGGGAGGAGGGGGAGGAGGAAGTGGATGAGGAGGAGGGAGAAGGAGGAAGAGGGTGAGGAGGGAGAATAGGAAGGGGAAGAGAAGAAGAAGAAGAAATAGATGAAGAAGAAGAAGAAGAAGAAAAAGAAAGAAAGAATGAATGAAAAAGGAAGGAAGAATAAGGAGAATATTAATAGAAGTTGATCCTATTGCTCTCAACAACAAAAAATCAGTCTTGGCTAATCTGACCAGGTAGAAATACTGATTACATTAAGTATTAAAAGTTCATATAGACAGATTTGACAAAATGCATCCAACAAATATAAGTGGGTATCATTTTTTGTTTAAAAATTAGGTTTGTAAAAATACCTACACTTATTCAGCATTATCTGTGCTCTATCTCTAAACAACATTCTCTATTCACCTCCAAGAAACCATAAAAAATGAGAATTCTTTGAACATTCCTGTCAGGTATTTACCTTGATAGCTTTGAACTTGGAAACATCATTGTTGGCATACTGCTTCAAAACATGTCTAGAAGCAAAGCCAAAGGAACAGAGTCCATGAAGAATCGGCTGGGCAAATCCTAAAAACATTCAGAACAGATAATTAAAATCCAAATCTAGTAGATTACCCCAAAATAGTAAATTTCTGAATGATGGTTTACTTCTTTCATTTTTCTTAGTTAAATCACATACATGACAAAAAGGAAATGGCAATAGCTTAGAGGGTACTGCAGTGGTCCTGAAACAAGAATCCTGTATCAATATTGAGCACATATAATAACTGGCTCAAGAGTGGTAAATGCAGATTTATGTCTTGCTAAAGGACATTTTTATACAGAATGAGGAGATTTAATTGGCCGTCAAACTATCAAACTACATCTACCAACTTTATACTGGGACTAAAGTTAGTCTACTTTTATGACTACGAGCCTCGCACACTAGGCCTGTCATCGTCAGCTCGAGTTTGCAAAATAACCTGTTATTTTAACTATCCCGATTGCAAATTAGCCACTTAATTTATAGCGTCTTTATCAGCCCGCAGTTGCAATTAGCAAGATATTTTGCCAAGAAAATATCCTGAGAAATCTAGTTTGTGAAGAGCGTATCGGTCAAGTGACGACGCAATTTTGAGCTCCGGGATAATATCCCAGTCTGAAAATAGCAGGTTACTTGGAAAACTCAAGCTGATGAAGACAGGCCTACCGACTCACCTCCCATGGCAGCAAAGGATGGATCAATATGAAGAGGATTGTAGTCTCCACTGAGCCTATAGAGGGCAGCCTGATCTAGAGAAGTCTTCTCCTGCAGAGAGGCATCAGGTGCTCGGGATGGCGCTTTCACTGTTTCCTGTCATACGGTAAGAAAAACATTACATTTGCTAATGAAATTCAATATTAGATTACATTACGGTTGCCTTCATTTCAAACTTGGAACCATTTCAATAGATGAGACAGGATTATATGTATTAAGAGACAAACCTCTCACAAGCAAAAAAACAAACACACAAACAGAAATAGTCCCTTTGGTTAATACTGTAAGAATTACTTCACATTTTCATTGTTGGTTGTAATTAATTATTTTCATGTATCAGGCATAAATGTTGATTTCTATTCTGCCCTATGTCTATTTTGTTCTTTCGAAAGCGCATAGGGACTTTCTTTGTGTTAGTGATATGTGCTATACAAGTAACGTTCATTATTATTATTATCATTACATTCTTGCATCATGATCAGAACGGATACACACATTTATTTATCAAACAGAAATTTGATTCCTCATATGTAACACAAGGTGGCTCTCACATCTCAAGGTTGAGCCTAAGTTTATGATTATTGAAACAAAGATATATGACATAAAAACCAAGCAAATACAATTAAGATACAGAAATTGAAACACATCTCCAAAAAGCTACATCACAGACTACATAAAAAGAAGAACAGCACGCACGATGTATACATGTGCAGAAACAATTGCAATTTTGTATTTTCAGATACCAAGAGTTTGATATGAAGCATGAAAAACTTGATATACCTTGAGATGGGGAGATGATCGCTTGCCTCCGAAACCTCCTGCTCCAACAAGGAATACCACATTCTGATTAACAACGACCAGTTCATTGTTTTCATCGTAAGAGTTCACTAAAAAGAAGGAGAAAAAAGAAGTAAATATGTTGAACACCTACCTTAGTTATACACACATGTACAGTGGTCCAACATTTTCTTCAGCGATGATTGCCAGAGCTTTCAGAAGTAGAGGGTTAGGGCTGGAGTTGCATTTGGGTTTTAGGTTAGGTCTGGGGATAGTTGTTCTTGGACAATTACTCCCTGGGCAATCACCCCCCAAGGACAGTTACCCCCCGGACAATAACCCCCAGAAAATTACCCCCCCCCCCCCCAATACAGGGGATAGCGTACGGAGAGATAGTTGTGAAACACACACCTATGCAAGAGGGGTCATAGGTTATTTCATGGAGCTCGAAATAGTTCCCTCCCACGTACAATCTCTGTTAGGTTCAGGGTTAAAGAAAGGAAATTTTCCACTGAGCAAATGAGCAATTGTCACAGAAGCATGTGTTGTACAACCGCATATATTATACCTGTCATCAAACCGTAAAATGCATGCTTGATTCATTTTCAGATGATGACTTTAAATCAGCTTTTTGGCTAGTAGCCTTGTAGCATTCATGAAGTTAAATGTCATGAACAAAATAAAACTTCCTCACGTATGATACAGTTTTTGCAATTAATGACAGATTCATGCCACAAAAAAGGTCATCTTAACAGCCCATCAAGTTTTCTGTTTGTTGTACATGTATTAAAGTCAGCACGTATGCCCATCGAATACATACCATTAATGATGATAACGGCTCCAGATTTCTTGTCCACGATGTCCACAACCATCGGTTTGTTGGTGAGTTTGGCTGATGTTTCGAGAGGCTTCTTCAGTTCCAGATACTGCTCACCGTGGAGGATCTATGAAGAGTATTAAAGAATTTAAAAGGAGATGAGTAAGTTGTTCGACAGATGCTCTTGTAATGATTGCCCAATGGTTGATTTCCTACTATACTAGACTGTCGATCGCAGGGTCCGCGGTTCGAGTCCCGCCGCGGCACTAATGTCCTTTGGCAAGACATTGATCTACATTAGCCACACTCAACCCAGGTGATGTAAATGGGTACCTGGCAGGAATTAATTCCTTGAAATGCCAGAGCACCGTAATGGCGGCACAGCTAAAGCCGGGGTAATAATGTCCAAGTTTAGAAGCGCCTAGAGACTTAATTGTAGTTTACACTATATAAAAGCTGAGTATTATTATTATAACTAAACATGTTCTTAACTTTAACCGTGGACCAAATGCGATACCTAAACCTATTAAAACCTAAACCCAATGGCAATCCCAACACTAACCCTATATTTTCTGAGGCGCGATGGCTCAGTGGTAGTGCAGTGGTCTCACAGTGGTCTCGTAACCGGGAGTGTCAGGGTTCCAAACAAAGCCGATGCGCTAGTGCCTTTTGATAAGGGCACTTTGGTGATTAATATCCTCAAACAAACAAACAAACATTATAAAGCCTGTCCGGAGCAATTGTTGCCAGAGCAGATGTTGGATCACCAATACGATGAGGTAGCTCCCTGGTGTAGAAGTATGCCTAGGGATTTTGGAGCACCAGTCCAATCTTTCTTCTTTAAACACAAAATGCTGTTCTAAAATACAGACCAGCCCTTCAGGAACAAGTTTGTACTGGTCAATCATGGCTCATTTTCTTTTCATCTAAGGACTGATTCTCTTACACTCCTTATCAAATTATTACTTTCTTTACTTGCCTGACTTTTGTATTGTCTTTTTTCACAAAACATAATGTTAAAGTATCAACTTGAGGCCCTTTGAAGCCCGTCTGTACTAGTTTGGCCAGAGGGGATTAGACCTCCCTGCAAGGTCACTGACAGGTGGTTATCTCATCAAATCAGGTCTCAATTAACATGAGAAAAAGAGGATCATGGGGGACCAGCAGGCACCGATTAGGAATTGTTTGCTATGGAGGGCGCAAGTAGCTACAAGTAGTGCAGTGGGACTTTAAAACTAGCTTTACGATTTGGAAGCAATAAATCATAAATAACGCCCACTTACCCGTGTGACATCAATTGTTTCCAATCCTGGGACAGAGGTTAGGTTATGTAGAGCAGCGAACGATGGAATTACTCCAAACGTGGGCAGTACACAGAAATCTTCATTCAGCTCAAACAGAAACTTCAGATGGTCTGGCTGGGTGGTCGATACACCAACTGGAAAAACAAAGGAAAAACAGAACCATAATGACGGCTTTGTAATTTGCATATTCACTTTGTGGAGCATTAAAATACACAATTCTGATTTAAAGTGAAGACTGCAAAATCTGCCATTATGGTTTCTACTTGTAAGTGTTATATAAATGGAGGGTGGGATTTGTTTTCAAAGTCTGAATTTCTCATTGACGTTTTATTAGATGATCGGCCTCGTAGTGTAGCAAATCTCCTAATGAGTTTGCACATATAGGCGTGTTATATGAGTGGAGGGTGGGATTTTTTTAAAAGACCAAGATCTCCCATTGGCTTTCTACATGTATTATGTCTCGATCAAAGCGGCAGATCACCTAACATTCATCTCTGTGACAAAGTCAATGTCTTGTTTGGATAGAAATGTTTACCACAAGCCTTTTAATTATTAATCAACCAATGTGGTTGGAGTAGCATGTGCGCGCCTGTAAAAGGGTGACTGGCTGGAATGTGCTCTAAGGAAGTGAAAATTGTGCATGGTAATGTGCAGAATCATATACTGTAAGCGCTTTGCTCAGTTACATTGTAACTGGCAAAGCGCTTTATAAGAAACAGTTATCACTTAATAGGTTTGAATCACAACATGAACTTACCTCCAAGAGCATAAAGAATCGCTTCTCTAGAAGTGTATTCAAAATCCTTGCCTCCCATCTCAACCCCAATGGCCTTGGACTGTTATGGAAGTAATGGAATGAGAATCATAAAATGGCCATTACTTTTTGAAGTTGCAAGTAACCATATTTGATACAAAATGAATATAATGAGTGATACTGCATATATCAAAACCTTTATTCCTAGGCACTCTATCACATACAACAACTTGCCAAGTTGACATACATTACATCTACAATGTTTTTGTTGCTACATTCCACTGTTAATGATAAAATTTTATACAAATAACCAAAGACTTTGGGACATCAACCGACATGCATGATAAATTGACCAATGCTATGTGAGTATCTGTGTTTGTGTATGTGTGTGCATCTCTTTCTCTCTATCTCTCTCTCTCTCTCTATCAATTCATCTATTTATCTATCTAGAAGCATTTAATATAACATTTTTCTATCTATTTAGAAGCATTTAATACAACATGTATCTGTACACTTTGGCAATTACACTGTTCAACATCTCTCTCTCTCTCTCTCTCTCTCTCTCAGGTATTCTCCATTAGTTCCAGCCTCATGCCATTTTTTCTGTCTTTCCTCTAGCTATTTTTTTCCATCAAACTATCCACCAAATACACTTGTCTCTTCTTCTTCCTCAGTACTCCTCTTACTACCAAGCCTTCTTGTCAGTGCAAGATTCTCACACACTCCTTCATATCACAAGTGCGGTAATTCCTATTCTTGTAGAGGTGTAAAATATTTTGAGAAAATCCTGATCACAGTACTTCCAAGTAACTTCATTATAAAATTAGATACCAACCGGATTAAATCCTCCTTCATCACCGTCCCCACCGGTATCACCCTTAGAGCTAGGAGAGGAATCCGCATCAGATGAGGCTTCATTTATACTTTCCAACATGAACATCATGGAATCTGAAAAAGGAATCACCAAGGAAAATTCTTTAAAGAATTTGCAATGACAAATAAACAGTTTCATATGTAGATAGTCAATTAGAGTGAGAGTTTAATTCAGAATCCCTTTCCTTCTAAATGTTATTACAAAGTGTGCACTGTAAGGTATTTTCTTCCTCCAAATTTCTTTAATGATGACTGAGTCATCTTTCACAAACTTGAAAGATGAGCAAGGAAATAACATCTTTCATATTGATTGAAGCAAAATGTGACACCCAACTGTTTTGACAAAATACCTTATTTTGATGGGTATACCGGTAACCACAGGTCAAAAATATATTTCATATTCTCCACATATCAGTGGATTAACTTGGTCTTACCTTGTGTGCTGGCTGGATAACTGACTTTCCCTTCAAAATCACATATCTTATCCCAGTTGTCACGAACTAGGTACGGTAGGTAGGAAGGTAAATATGTAGAGAGAGAGAGAGAGGGAGAGGGAAAGCGAGAGTCAGTCAAAATCATTCACAAATAGCATGCTGATGCAGGGTTAGAACTTTGAGGGATATTCCATGCATAGCCTAGAAGAATACTAAAATCACACATCTTCTCCTCATACATGTCTACATTTGGTTCCAAAACTCTCCCTTCAAGATCTCTATAAGTACACCTACTTGTTTTCCATCTGAAACTGCATCTAAGACTGAAATCTAAACTGCATACACGATGCTAAATTGGAAAACAACTTCCATAAATAAATGTAGAGTTCTGTCTGTGTTGTTGAAAAAATCAATATAAGAAAATATGAAGAAGGCCAAATACATGTAAAATCATTTCTTGAATAGTAATGCTGTTTCGGTCATAGACTTTAATCAAATTTTAATAATGATGATTCTATTTCTTGGATGTGTTTATGTGAGTAAATTGTTTCACTGAAAATGAACTTACTCTGCTCAGCTGTATATGGTTGGTCTGGCTTCAGGCAATTTACTCCTGCTGTCCTCTGCCATCTCACTGTCATAAACAAAACAAAAATACAGAGGATTTTGAATGAAGAAATCAATATTCTCACTAGCTGTAATCCACTGCATGACGAGCTTTCAGTAAAACCTTTGGCATGTCTTTCATATGGCTTTCGTATGTAATACACAGGACTGCATCTGAGAAATTTTCAAAAGTACTTCATTACTTAATTTCACTGCTTCTTCTTCTTTCCTCAACCCTATACAGTATGTAACCTTTGTGAATTGTTGATGGTGACCATGTAAATGGCAAGAATCTTTCATGAATGTCAAATAGTAGATTCTATGATGTCTTTAAATGAAAAAAAGAAAAATTGCACATCTTTCCCTCAATGAAAATTAACATATGTTTCTTAAATGTATAAATATATCATGTTATATGTATTCATTCCCTCTCTCTATGATTCCATTCATAATAATATTTTTATCTTTATTTGGGCTCGTATCAATATACTTTACTAGACATTTACTAGACATTAGCGACCTGGTTACAGAAGAGCTGCCAAAGTAACTTGAGCTTAAGCATATCGCCTCGGGTGCCCATGTATACCTCGGTAGAGATAGCAAATGCAAATCATTGCTTTGCCCAAGGATGTTAGTGCTTGGCTGAGATTTGAATCCTGCACCTTGCGATCCACAATCCGATGACTTACCCACTAGACTAGATGTTTAATAGATGACTTACGTTTGGCTGCCCATCCCGCTCCACATTCGTAGATACCTCCTGTAGACTGGCATTCTTCATGACTAAGATAGGCTACCATAGGGGCTACGTAGTCAGGCTTCAACTTCTCAAATATATCTAAAACAAAGAACATTTATGGTGAATAGGTTTAAAATATCAAGAAACACGGATACAAGTTCTAACTTTTCGTACAGGTACCTAAGAAAGAACAGCCCACTGTCAACAAAACATTTGAATGTCCTTTCATTTGGGAATCAAAAGCTACCTATCCCAGGAAATGTATGAGTAGGTGAATTTGAAGAACAAAAATGTTCCATGCCATTAAAACAGACAAACAGACAGACATTTTAAGAGACAAAAAGACATGTAAACTCTAGACATGTGACATGAGGGCATACAGTGTTTTCTCTATATCCCCATTCACACACAGACAAACAGACAAACAAAGAGACAAACAGACATGGTACAATAACACAGGAGCATTGCACCGTGCCCCATACCATCATACACAGACAAACAGACGACAAAGACACAAACAGACATGATACAGTAAAACATGAACAAGATATCTTACCGAAGTACACCATCATATACAGACAAATAGATAGACAAAGAGACAAACAGACATGGTACAATACCTGGTGGCATGATGTCTTCAGTGAGTCTGGAAGCCGCCATGGGGGCTACAGTGTTGCAGAGGATGTTATATTTGATGCCCTCTCTTGAAAGTGTGTTACTCATTCCAACCAACCCAAGTTTGGCTGTATACAAAAGATAATTAAAGTAGGGAAAGAATTGTAAATGACAACACATTCTGCATAGTTTTGTAAAACTAACGGCGAACTGATATTTATAATTGATCTAGAGTGACTACTAGAATCAAGCACTTTCAGTGAATGTAGTGGTTTAGTGGCTTTAAAGTAAATAGAACAAGCAGCCTCAACAGCATGGTAAGGTCAGAAGAAAAACAAATCTGCAAACAATTTCACACAACCATAGTTCGGAAACATGTTGACAAAGACATTGCTCATAAAATCATACGTTTTCCTTTCACACTGGTCAGACTGTACATAGCATTTCCTTTTTTGCTGAGAGCCAGATGGACATTATCTTAAGCACGGCCCTTTTGGCTCTCAATTGGCAACATGTTGCCTGACTTCATTCTTTCATCCATTTTATTCACTTCCCAATTAACCCATATCCCTTTGGAACCAGTTACTCCTTATATTTAATTATGCAAATAAGACAATTCAGTAGTCAAATAGTTTAAGGGATATCCAACCTTAATAGAAAACTACTCGGAAAGAAAGCAAAAGAATATCATAGAAGCAGACTTGGGAAAGTTTGAATAAGATCGAACAACAATAACAAAGTTATGAATGTTTGAAACATGCCACCACTATATATGTAGTAAATAATTTTCATAAACATATTTTGTGCAGTCGATGGAGAATCTAACCTGCGCTGTAGTTTGTCTGCCCAAAGTTTCCATAGAGACCAGCCGCTGATGATGTCATGATGATGCGGCCAAACTTCTGTTTCTTCATGTGCGGCCATGCTGCTCGGGTAACCATGAATGAACCTCGCAGATGAACCCTGTGGACCAGATCTGAGATGGACAATCACATCAATAGTTAGAAATGTGCCTCAGTCGTTTGAAGCTCCCTTTTATTTCTTTTATTTGTTATTTTACATGTACCTACTATTCCCCTTTCTACCACATTTTCATGTTTTACTGTTTAATAATTTCTCTGCCATACACATTTTCTATATTATGTATAATTCAATTTAAATTAATGACACATGTTTATAAAGCCGCAACAAGAGTATTTTGTACTCAAAGAGGACTGCCTTGACAAGGCCCCTGTGGCCTTTTTAAAAGTTATCTTCTTCTCATTTTCAATTTGGTGACGAATTCATTACGTCACAGTTGCTCAGATAATTACATGCACAATTCTTTTGAATACTAATTCAGGGTACACACACAGACATAATATTCCTAAAAAAAGAAATTCAAACTTTGTGGAGCTTGCGTAATTCATAGAACATGATTTTGACAACTGTTACATTGTATGAAAAGATACAACCTGGGAGAAAACACTGTGCAAAAACCATGTTTGTTGATATAGCAGGTGCAGTGCAAGGGAGCTATTTGGAATAAAGAAAAGATAGTCTGATGCTATAGTTACCCCAGTCCATATCACTGATCCTGGCAAAAGACCGGTCCCTGAGAATGCCAGCATTGTTGATAACAATATCTGTATTGCAAAATGGGACAAGAGACAAGATGAGTCAACATTCAAAATTCTTGATCAGTTGGTCATACACTTACACAAAACCATGGACAAAAAATTTAGATTATAAAAAATAAACATGATACCATGGAATTAGAGTATCACTTAGCATCAATTATGTAAATCTGTAGAGCTCATATGCTCTGCCCAAAACAAAAAATCAGGAATTAATAACGATGGCTGTTCTATTTAGAAATGTGCTTGTGTGAGCATATCTATGTCAACAGAATCTGAGAATCTTTTTGCTATATATACTTTAATGACCTGTGTTTAATAAATTGATGTAGGTCACGATGAACATTATAACCTTTTATCTGCTTTAGTTGATCAAGAAGACAGACAGCGGGCTGCCACAGTTAACTTTTGTTACATATATTTATACTCAACAATCACACAGCAATGTAGGATTTTCAATCCATAGTGAGTTTAGCACTGTCCCTTTAAACTGTAATCAGAAAGTGGGATGGCACCCATACACAGAACACAAGACTTGATTTACATTTAGTTCAAAACATCATTAACAGGAGGATAATCTGCATGCTGATTGAAGTATAGAGTCAAGTAGACACAGAGCTACAGCTTTTTATCTCAAAGAGACAAAGTCTAGTTCAAAACAAGGTATATATTTACCAATCCTTCCAAAGTTATCAAGGGCAGTTTGCACAAGCTTATCTCCATCTTCAACAGAATCTACAGAACAGGAATATAGAGATATGATTAATTATTGAAAATCCAAATTCAAGTGTTGAAGTGTATAGCCATATGATAACGATACATGTAAATCAGGGCAACTTACTTCTCAGCTTCACCAGATGAAGTGATTTTTTTTCTTTTAAACTTTGAAATGAAATTGAGGATATATCTTATGTTTACATAAACATATGAACATAATGGTATCACTTCAATATCACAGTACTGTTACAGTAGTGTTATTAATTCACCTTAAATTGTTGGTCTGAAATATGCAGTGCCTGACATAATAGCCATTTTGAAATCAAAATTTAAATTGAAATGGCATCTATCAAAAATCTGCATGGAATCATAGAGTAAATGCTTTGAAATAGCATACCTGACATGTTTAATAACTTTCATGAAAATAAAGATACCAAAGAATTGAATAATTACCATAGTTGGCTACAGCCTTTCCTCCTTTTGATCTGATTTCATTGACGACCTGATCAGCGGCCATCGAGCTCTTGCCTTGACCTGCTCTGTCTCCTCCAAGGTCGTTAACTGGTCAAAGGTTAAATGGTGTTTACATTAAATTAATTATACAACGTTGAACTTTCAAATATAACTTTAATATTGCATGAGTATTGTATTTATGGAGAGAGAGAGAGAGAGAGAGAGAGAGAGAGAGAGAGACCTACAACAGACCAATCAAACAATGCCATTACTCCAAATAACCAAGATTGGTGTGGAGTCATTTTAGTGGTATGACAGAGAATCAGAAAAGCGTTTTTTCAAATTTATCTTCAGCAACTCTTCCAATCTATGAAAAACACATTTGAATACCTGGAAAGCAAGAATATCACAAAACAATCAACAAGCATCTATAAGTATTCTATGACTTTCACTCACTTTGAACTCAAGCTCTTTGATCTGATATAGCACATAAACATTTTATGTACAGAAATTAAAAAATGAGACTGAAGTTTATTTCTATATTTATAATGACAGACCAATAACTACCTCTTTATAGTTAGTCCTAAAATGCAATCTTTGATAGTCATCCTAGTTCACTTAAAGCCTATCTGCACTAGTTTGGCCAGGAGGGATTAGAGCTCCCTGCATGGTCACTGACAGGTGGTTATCTCATCAAATCAGCTCTCAATTAACATAAGAAAAAGGGGATCATGGGGGACCAAAGGGGATCATGGGGGACCAAAGGGTACCGCTTAGGCATTGTTGGCTATATAGAGGGCGCATTAAAACTTACCCACAACCGAGGCTCCCCTTGCTGCAAGTAGGAGGGCATACTCCTTTCCAAGACCTGTTATTATAAAATGAAAGAGGAGCAAATGATGAAGAAACAGAAATAGTTTTTACATTTGGGGATTTGTATTTGCTTGTTTGTTGGCTGTGTGTCCTTGGCCGGGAGCATGTTGATGTCGAGCCCTGCCTAAATGGAAGTACAATTCAATCAGTTCAACCTTCTGATGTCTGGAAAATGATTTTAAAATCAAATTGACAATCTTTAGTCATTCCAGAGGAGCCAGTTATTTGACACATCTATTATTGCATTCATCAATGACATAGTAGATGGGATCTCTTCCAAAATCAGACTCTTTGCTGATGACTGTCTTCTATACCGTCCAATCGCTGATGTCACTGATAGCCAAGCCCTACAACAAGATCTCAACAGGCTGCATTCATGGGCTAGGCTAACACATGGCAGATGAAATTCAACACCGAGAAATGCTACCACATCACATTCTCCCTACGTCGGAAAGCCATCACCACGACATACACGCTAGGAGACACTCCTCTTTCGTTGTTAACAGATCTCCTGTATCTAGGACTGACTTTCTCATCTAACTTGTCCTGGCAAGGCCACATGAACAACATCACATCCCGAGCCAATCGGATGCTGGGACTAGTCAGCAGAAATCTCCGCAAAACCTCACAAAAGATCCGCCAACAAGCCTACTTCTCTCTTGTTAGACCTCATCTGGAATACTGTTGCTCGGTTCGGAACCCTCACACAAACAAGTATATATCCCAAATCGAGGCAGTACAAAGGCGAGCAGCGAGATTCACCCTCCAGAGATATCGTTGTATGGCCAGTGTCTCGGCCATGATTCAACATCTGAAATGGGAGAGCCTGGAGAGGAGAAGAAATGCTGCAAGCCTCCACCTCATGTACAAGATCCAACACAACACGGTAGCCATCAATGCACACCATTACACAGCACCCATGATTGCCAGCAACACATGACAGTATCACTCAAAGAACTTGCTGGCTATCCCATCCCGCACTCAGCTCTACCGGAGTTCATTTTTCCCTCGGACAGTAACTGCGTGGAATGCACTTTCGAAGATCACCCTTGACGCTACTTCACTGGAGGGCTTTAAGGGAGCGCTTCCACCCAGCATCTAGACCAAGAACTACATTTTTACTTGCACAACCTTTTAAATGCACCAACAAGCATGCACTGCAAATAAGCACCTAAGTTGATTCCTCAGCACTACATCCTGACTTATGGATCCTGCTGAGTATCGTCGTAGAAGTAGAAGAATTGTGTTCGTTCTTGGCATTTGAGCTCATCAAAACTAACAAAAGTGTTAAAATTTCTTTACAAACTCAAACCCAAAGGATAAAAATGATGATGATGAAGATGATGATAATGATGATGATGAAAATAATAATATTAATAATAATATCAACAATGATGTCTCTACAATAATAATTACAAACATTACATTTAGATCTATAAACATTAAACAAAAAATTGGCATTCTAGATCTCTAGGACTTTATCTTAAAACTTTCTATACATCTTAGTGCAATACATATCCTTAGATTGCCCCTTGTACATGTACGAGCATTGATCCCCATTTTTTTTCTTCTGCTGCTCCATGCATGATGCGTCACCCGGGCCCTATAGCCCCTCCCCCTTTTCCCCCTCTTTCTCTCTCTCTCTCTATAAAATCAAGCGTAGACTATTACTAGAGTAAAGTACCCGGTTTTCGGCCACTTAAGACAAAATCCTATTTATTGGACTCTTTACTTCCTATTTATTATCATTTCTTGTTCAAATCATGAAGCAAATATTATTATTATTTAAACAAAAAAAGAATCCCCCAAAAAAATCACGAATTGCCATGACAATATTCATTTCAATTTTCACTGTTTTGGAGCCGGTTATCGGCCGAGCGTTTCAGTTTACGGCCGCATGTACAAAGTCAATAGGAAGCGCTCGCGCGCGCCGTGCGTTTCTGCGCTGATGTATAGCACAAGCGGGCGGAGCAGGTATCCCACGCCGGAGCTCCCGGGTGCTCGCCTGACCGAATACAGGCACAGCGGTGATCGGAAGTTGGAATCTGAATTAGACGGACATATCGTGTGTGCGTCGCGGTGTGCGGCTGCATTGATTTAATACATGCGATGAGATACTTTTGAGCTTGCGACCAGCACAAAATCGGGCTCTATATCTGAAAAATACTTGAAATAAAGCTCATTTTATGGTACCCATATTTCTTACATACACGCGTAAGAAACTCGATTTTTCAGATTTGGGTAGCGGGACCGCCGATTACATCGCTAAAATGTGATATTTTAGGATATATTTTTCATTGCAAATGTGGTTCTTCAGTGACACTGGCATGGTATGGTATGTGTGGGATATGTGTTATGCTATTATGTGATGTATTTTAAAGTGATTTTACCATGTATCCAACCAATTGGCCGAAAACCGGAGCTGACCGATTACCGGGTACTTTACTCTATTAGGCTAAGCTGGTTGCTGACGGTTTCTTTCAAATTATCTTTCAAATTATTATTACATTGCATTACTCTTTCCGTAAAATGCAACGATATTATGTTCCTTGACAGGATCAGGAACAGTCGAAGCAAGCGCCCAGGCCCATGCGCCAGGTTAGCTCAAGTCCTAACGATACATATTTTACCGTGAGTGGGACTGGCGTCGAATATGCACAGCCTTTTAATTTTGTTATATCTTACCTCCACCGGCCCCTGTAACAAGAGCAACGCGACCGTCGAATCGTAGTTCCTCCCCCATTTTCATACAACTCCTACTGTGGTCTAATGGAACATAAGCGTAACAGTACAGATCAATTTGAGAAAATAATTAGATCCCAGTTGAGATTAGATAAGAAGTCTCGACCATAGTCCAAAAGTAGGCTGTTTCCAGTCGTTTGTTGATTTACTTCACATACACAAGCTAGTACGCGCAAGCATGATTTATCGCAAGGAAACAACCTGAAAAACTAACATGTAAAATGGGGACCTGTAAAATGAGCCCGCTTTGAAGTGATCATCCGGGACGAATATATGTACACAGCCGCCCCTCCCATCCCATGGTGTTTTATTTTCATTTATTGATTGGGGGGGGGGGGAGAGGAGGGGGGGGGAATGAAAAAAAATGAGACAAAATTTCATAAATTTCCATTGGAACATTCAACATAGTCATAGACTTACTGCCCGTCACATCTCCAAAATTAGTCTTCATGATTGAACGCACCAAAAGGTGAGATACAAGGCTCCCGACAAGAGGATCCACATTATCAACCAAAAACTCCGGCAATTAGGTTATATGTTTTCTAGCCAAAATTTGATTGCCCAAAGAGTAGGAAAAACAATAAACCTTGTTCTATTTAGGTGAAATGTAATTAATCAAGCGGACATAGGGAGTGTCTTGATCTGAGATGCAACTCAAGTTTACTGTTCTGCCAAGGTCATAATTATAACCAAGGAATTATATCATTATTTATAATTATATCATCGTTAATTTTTTAAAGGCGAATTAACAAAAATTACGTGTTTCTCATCACCACCCGCACCAATTTTTGGTGCCGCTTCAAAGTGTGTGTGTGGGGGGGGGGGGGGTGGGCGCAGGGGAGGGGGGGGGGGGAACAACAAAAAGGGCACATACAAAGAGAAATCTCAAAGTGTATATACAATATATATATACAATTTTTGTTAGACATTGGTATTTACCGCTACATTGGAATTATGTTATCAGGGGTGATTGCAACATTTGTTTCTCTTTATATAAGATATTGCTTTTAAAAGCATCATACTTTGCAGTTGGGTGTGATGGTCTGAATGTTCATTTGTGAGCGAGCAAGGCAAATTTTAAAGATTTGTGAGGTCTCAGTGCGAAAAATTACAATCATAACGGAAGACTGAAAAGACCTTTGATTAGAAACATAAATATATCATAATGCGAGCGAGCATAGCGATCGAGCTTTGGAGGAGATTGCTCTTAGTCCCGTTAAATTAGGGACATGTTTAAAGAGATGGTTTATTGATTTCAAACTTGACTGAATTTGGTATCATTGCAATCGAAAAATTACACTGAGTAATATCATTACATTTGTGTAACTTGTACATTCGAGTGAAATTTATAAAAGTTGATTGAACTTGACGAAAAATCAATTCACTCAACGCCCCGGAAACATCGTAAGTCAGCTGATTTTTGAAGTGACGCCACAATATGAACAGCGGGCCGCTCAGCTGAAATGATTGACGACGGTGCGAGATGCAGTTTGCGTGCTATTCACATGTATTGCATTGACTCTCGAGTACCGTACCATTTATACCTAACGCTGTTTACCTTCATCAAAATCCCCTGGAAATATGGATATGGACGAAAACATACTTGATTTGAGTTTTGAGGAGATAGAAGAAGGCTCCTCCATGGCATGGTTTTGGTTCTTAACCTGACTTTAGTCTCGATAAATGGTATATAACTTCCAAAAAGCGAGTGAATATATCGTCGATGTATTTAGCGTTCAAGTTTCCCGCACCTAGTAGCTGTGCGTGTGTACTCTGTGTGTGCAATATCGCACGTATACGTAGTATGCGTGCATCACATCTAGATAGCGCAGCTTGCTAGCCAGCCTAGCCCGTAGCCCGGCGCTCGAGCTAGCCGTGAATTGCGAACCGGACTGATCTGTTTCTCTCGGTTTATCAGGTCTTACGACTTAATTTATCAAAAATGTAAATTAATCAGCCTAATCACACATGTTTGTAATGAATATCTGGACAATTCTATGTAAATTTGTCGCCTACTTTACTCCAAAAGAGTCGTTAGGTTAGCATGCAAAATGTCCTTTGCCTTCCCAGATTAGACACATACACGCTGAAGTGCCCTCAAAATATGTGATTAGTTTTCCGATTTTTATGCTCAAATGTGACGGAAAAAAATATAAAAATTAAACAAAAATTTGTAGAAAGTATCATTTATTCAGTGTATGTCATTAAAAATGCCAAAAATAGAGGAAATATCACCACTGGTGGTAAATAGACAAACAACGTTAACCCATATCTGGAAATTGCAATGGGTATCCAACATTGTCCCGAATGTGTGATGTAGGTTGTTCATATTGTGACGTCATCGTTTCGCGTGTAAAATAACGCCGTCAATTCACTTTGTGAGTGGGTTCAGGAAAGGGTAACAAAATTGCATTTAATTTATTCCTCACAACAGTGAGGGCTTCAAAGGTACTTTGCTCATTTTGTTAATGTTCTCAGCAATCTGTAGAGGTGTAATTTGCCCATTTTCCACATTTCAATGAACCATCTCTTTAATGATGAGAGGAAAAGCGGAACCTTATCAAAAAGGCAGTAAGACACTTCTTTGAAAAGAAAAGGAGCATGTATCAAAGGACAAAGGGTAAGTATCAGATGTAAAAATGGGGCACTTCTTACACCTGAAAAGAGGCACTCAGTCACCAGGGATGAAAAATAGCACTTATGAGAATGATTGGGGCATATATAAGAGGTGAAAAGGGGCATTTATGAAAAGGGGATATTTTCCTTATTAGAAAGGGAAATGGGCACGTTTCCTTGTTAAAATGGAAATTATCAGAGGTGAAAAGGGGATGGGGCACTCCTACAAAGGGATAGGGGTTCTTGTCAAAGCAAAATGGGCACCTTGTCAGATTTGAATAGGGCATTTATTAAAAGTGAAAAGGGAACTTCTTGTACCCAAAAGGGGCACTTACTAGAGATTAAAAAGGGCACTTATGAGAATGGACAATGGACACTTATTGCACAGGAAAATGTAAACTTGTCTCAAGATAAGGGGCACGTATTAAAAATAAAAATGGCACTTATGAAAAGGGGAAGGGGTACTTTTCCTATGTAAAAGGGGCACTTTTGGGTTACTTGAAAAGGTGGGGGGGGGCACTGACTCCCCCTGCCCCCGAGAGGGCCGTCTCTGTGAGTCAGCGTTACAACAGGGCATTCTAAAAACCTTGTAATAGTCAGTCATAGACGTGTGTGCTTGTAAAAATGTAATTGTGCTTAAAATGTTTGTACACTTTGTTTAGAAAAAGAGCTGGGCTCTAACATTATGAATGCTTTGGAGCTATTTTATTTATTTGTGCTTTTTCTTATTAAAAAAAAGGGGGAAACATCCTACACCCTATACGAGGGTATAGTACTATAGTTATATGAACAGTAAATCCAGATAGCCTTAGAATAGCCAATACCTTATTATGCATGTCATCAACTATATTGAAGAAATGAAAGCGGGGGCCGGGGCGCATACAACATATTTCAGGCTCAAATTCATTGGCAATTTTCCAATTTTCCTTTATTGTTATAATTAAAGACGTTCAGGAAAACAATTACTGTAAATTCTTATGGATATTATATTGCCATTAAATGAAAATCTGACATTCACTGTATTTATTTGGAACTATGTTGGCTATGAAGGAGGGGAAGATTAAATAGTACTGGGTAGAGGAAATAAGTTTGAGAAGATGAATAACAACTTATGAGCAGAGTTGCACCCAAGTTGTTCTGTGAAGAGCGGATAATATTGTTTTTTGTTGTTGTTGAATGTTTAGACCTTAATTTCTATTATATTCTATTTTCTGCCGCGATTTATTGTATTGCCTGTTAACATGTGGTTATTGCTGGTGTAATTAAAAAAAGCCTCATCAATTATTGCTCAGAGAGGCGGGGAATGGGGGAATAGAGCTAGAGGAAAAGCGTGGAGCCTCTGGAGTAAGGGAGAGAGAGAGAGAGAGAGAGAGAGAGAGAGAGGGGGGGGGGGAGAGAAGGGGGGGGGGGAGAGGAGAATTACAAAATAATTAACCGAAGTGTTACTGGCTCTAAAAAAAAAACAATCAAACATTTTTTGAGAAATCCTATAGCATTCGCCCTTTTTTAGAACAACTTGACCCCTAAAGTATGGACAGGGTCGGACTGGACCATGGCAATTTTTATGGGCGAAGATCCGATGAGTGGTCCGTGAGGACGCTTTAGACAAGGAGCAGGAGCGGTTCAGACTTGGGGTTATAAAATTATAAATTAATATTTGTTTTAAAGTAACACTTCGCTTTCCATAAATTTATACGCGCGCGTACGCGTCCGTTTTCTCCTTCCTGCATATTACATGTACAATCATGGTTAACAATACAAGCCTGTCGTGCACTACGCGCGGATTCCTAATTGGATTTTATAGAGCGCTAGTTGAGTAGAAGAAGCCGCCGAGGCAGCTCACAATTTTACCGCGGCATTATATCGTACACTCCATATAATGTAAACATTGGACCGTAGACAAGTTTACACGAGTGATCATAGTGAAGGAAGTAAACCACTTATTCAGGATGATGTTCCAGGCCAGGATCTCGTCTGTAGACTAAAGACGACTTAAGTTATCTGTTGAAACAAAGTCATGCTTGGATTAATTCAAGAGAAGAAGATAAAATTGGAAGACGCTAGCTACCGCCGGTAACGTCTCGTAACAACATTTTTTAAACACGAAAGTCAACTCTTGATGACAGGTGCATGCATGCACGCAGGTGAGTACGCTCTGATTATATTTATAATAAATGAAACCAGAAGCATTCTCGTGATTACCATACACTTGTCTAGCTACATTGGTAGTCTACATGCAATATATGTATCTTCACATTTTGAAGAAGTCCAACATAGGCTAAGGCTTTATTTGCAATTTACTGTCATGATATTGACAGCACAGTTAGGATTCGTGAAAGTGAGAATGGAGGTATGACTATGAAAACGAAGAGAAAGAGGAATGATTGATGGAGAAGAAGTTGCATGCATCTAGATGTTCATTGTTATCAGTTCATGACCTTCAAACATGAAATAACCTAAAGTAAGTAAGAAGATGAAGAGGAGGAGAACTAGAAGGAGGACATGGAGGAGGAAGAAGAAGAAGAAGAAGAAGAAGAAGAAGAAGAAGAAGAAGAAGAAGAAGAAGAAGAAGAAGAAGAAGAAGAAGAAGAAGAAGAAGAAGAAGAAGAAGAAGAAGAAGAAGGAGGAGGACATGGAGGAAAAAGGAGAAGGAGAAGAAGAAGAAGAAGAAGAAGAAGAAGAAGAAGAGGAAAAGTAGAAGAAAAGGAAAAGTAGAATAACAACAAACAAGATTGAAGAATGTCTGACCATGACTGAATCCACTCCTACAAACAATTGCATATGGTTGTAAATATTCATAAATGAATGATACATGCCAATCAAAACTAAAACAACAGGTCTAAATGACTAACCATAACGGTATGGATATCATTGTCATACACAATTTTTCGCTACAGACTCTTCACACACATCCTGCACATGTACAGTACATAAACAAGTGGGAGACAAATATTTACAATTTTTTGTTGAAATTATTAATTTTAAAGAGATGCTCAAAAAATCACACTGTTACTGTAAATAACTGTAATAATTGAGTTCTGTAATTTCCAGCCAATTCTATGAATCCTTTTATGAAAGTCAAAGTTTCCCACTGAATAACTTGTGGCTTGTCCAATATTGATATATAAACGGGTGTTTTAAAAATAAATTTATCACCTTTTTGAAGAATATAGTGTCTTTTACAATGTTTACATGTATGTGCGATACCGACATTACAGACCACATGACACATGTGAGATTTTAGAATGTCCGATCATGGTGTGAGCCTATTCATGAGGTACATTGTATGTACATGTAGCCCTACTAGAGCTCAGATCAGGCCAAACATTAGCAGAAATGGAAAAATGTAATGCCACTTTATCTACAAATGTATAGTCATACAGTTTCCTCAGTACTTGTGGTGTATGGTATGGGACACCAAATGCCCCTTGCCCCTTTCCAAATTGTGTTATACAGTATGCCAATTTAATTTATCTTGTGTTCCTGTAATATTTCATCCTTTCTGTCCTTTTTTCTACAGTTTCCAGGCTTCAAGAATCTACCACTTGCCAGGGAATTCTAAAGAGAAATTTGTAATTTTTTGGACAATAACAAACAACAAATTGTTTACATTTTGAAGGTGAAACAGAGCCATGGCAGGAGTCATGAGTCACTTTAAGAAGAACAAAGGACCTAACATGGTAGGTCAAAGGTCAAATGAAGAACTGTGGACGAGGACAGGAACATTTATCAACAAACCAACAAGAGGATGGTTACATATTGAAGAAGAACTCAAGGACCATGGAGGAGTGTGTTATGGTGTGAGGGTAAGTAACAATCATATTGAGTTACAGTGTAGATATTAATTAGCAAGCATATTTTTGCATATACATGTACTAAACATCTGGATTATTCGTACTCCTTGTATTTATTTTCATAGCTCAAGAACGAAAGGTGGACTGGTTGAATTACAAGGGCCTCTGTTGAATAATTTTAGCTTTAGTATGTATGCCACATTCTCCCCCCAAATTTTTTTTGGGAAAATTCATTTTTTTTCTTCACATACAGTAGGCCTACAGTACAATGTTCTTTGAAAAGTACAAGACTTGGTGTAAGGTTGTTAATAACTTTAATTACCGGTATGCATATTGCTGCAATCTAGGAAGGAGTGAATTATTACTATTTTTAGGCTTTAAGTTTCATATAGGGGGAAGAACCCATCACTCCTTCAGTCAATTAAATTTGTATGACAGATCAGATCAGTCTTGACTATGTTTTTTTGTGAGACTACAATTAAAGCAATGGCCAAAGGATCTTATACTTGACGAAACTCAAAGATTTACTGATTTATTGGAAACGCATTCTCCTTGTAACCAGGCTATACTTTAGTGGACTATAGCCAATTTTAGCCACCATTATACGAGGCTTACGAGCCATACATGTTAAAAGCCCACTGTATGTACTGTACATGTGCACATGTCTATTTCTAGATTGAAGAGTTATCTCACATTTTTGATTTCTTGTACATGTACATGTACTTCTCATCCAACTTTGTTAATAAATTTGACCAATTGATAATTTTCTCAGATTTTTGTGTGCTTTTATTCAGAGCAACAACTGTCAAAAGTGTTATTTCCATTTCACATATATTCAAAGGGTTATTTTACTGACCTCGTACACATGTACATGACTAATTGATCACACTTTTACCTATAAATACTTATTTTATAATGGGTTTACACACATTTACCATTAATATCATCAGGAGTAGATACTTAATAGTATTATTACACACAGCTAGACCATTGATGTCATTCAATAATGTAGGCTACTACATTGTAGGCTTACATTATAATTGATGTTCATGTACATTTACAAATGCTCCCATACGTGTATTAGATCATGTTGGGATGCCAGACGATGCATACTGACCATGAAAATCTCATTTAGTCGGCTGAAGATGGATGCCGAGAGGCCTTTTGAGATGAAGTGATTGTATTGGAAGGTGTCAGATTTTTGTAATGTTATTTAATAATGTTGGCTACTCGGCTTACATTTTAATTGATGTACATACCGTACACATTCACATGTAAACGCTCTCATGTGTTATCATGTTGGGATGCCAGACTAAACAGACTGACCATGAAAATCTCATTTGGTCGGCTGAAGATGGATGCTGAGCAGAGAGGCCCTTTGAGATGTAGTGATTGTATTGGAAGGTGTCAGTTTGCTCTCTCTGTCTCTCTCGGTCTCTCTCGGTCTCTCTCGGTCTCTCTCTCTCTCGGTAAAGCCACCTTTCCAGTGTGCATGCATGGCAGGAAGGAAGTAGCACGTGGGGCTCACAATTGCGGAGGTGTTAAATTGTGACCCTAATTGCAGCGCCCGTAGCTTAATACGTAAACACGTGATCATGTAAAGGTACATGTACATCTACATGTAGGGTGTAGCTTTGATTAAAATGGGTTTTCTTCTGCAATCTGCATTCATGAAATTCATGAACATCTTGCTTGATGTATTTTAAATGCAGTTTAAAATGTACACGTACATGTACATGTAGCATACATCAGGCCTCGAATTACATCAAATTTGGGTCAAGGCCACTTTTTTGAGAGGGCACAAATCCACTGAAAGGGGCACAAATCTATCCTAAGGGGCACTAAGGCCAACGTGGAAAGTGCGCGTAAAATCACCTCACGCCGTTGTTTTCAAGGTGGGGGGGATATGTGCGCCCAGGGGAGGATCCAGGATTTCTTAGGGGGGGGGGGGGCACAAATCGCAACGACTCAGCCAGCCGCTGAATAAGCGGGGGGGGGGGGGGGGGTAAGAGTACACTTTTTTTTTTTTTTTTTGGTCTCAAAATTTGAAAATTTGACATTTTGTTCCCGTTAGGGGTGGGGGGGGGGTGAGGTCACCTTTTTTAGATCAGCCATTGGCATAATTTGTGTGTGTGTGTGTGTGTGTCTTTCATTTAAAAAAAAAACAACAAAACATCCCCAAAATAGGGGGGGGGGGGTTGCTCCAAAATACAGACATAAAAAAAACCGAAGGGGGGTTCATCCCCCCCCCTCCCGCGAGAAAGCTCGGAAGCTTGTACGTTTCATTAAATCATTAGAGAAACAAGATGATTCGTTGTACCGTTCTCGAAAATGATCCTCGTCTGAATACAATTTTCCCCCTCCCGCGCGTAGCACGGAAGCTTTTACGTTTCATTAAATCATTAGAGAAAGAAGACGATTCGTTGTCCCGTTCTCGACTCTTAACCTCGTCTGAATTCAATTCCCCCCCCCCCCCCATCCGCGCGCGCGAAGCGCGGAAGCTTTTACAATACATTAAACCATTAGAGAAAGAAGACGATTCGTTACACCGTTCTCGACCCCTCATCCTCGTCTGAATTCAGTTTTCCCCTCCCCCTCCCGCGCGGAAGCTTGTACGTTTCATTAAATCATTAGAAAAAGAAGACGATTCCTTGTACCGCATTCGACTCTTAATCCTCATCTGAATTCAGTTCCCCACCCCCAATCCGCGCGCGCGAAGCGCGAAAGCTTTTACGTTTCATTAAATCATTAGAGAAAGAAGAGGATTCGTTGTACGGCCGTTTTTTACTCTTAATCCTCGTCTAAATTCATCCCCCCCCCTCCCCGCGAAAAAGCTCGGAAGCTTGTACGTTTCGTTAAATCATTAGAGAAACAAGACGATTCGTTGTACCGTTCTCGAAAATGATCCTCGTCTGAATACAATTTTCCCCCTCCCGCGCGTAGCGCGGAAGCTTTTACGTTTCATTAAATCATTAGAGAAAGAAGACGATTCGTTGTCCCGTTCTCGACTCTTAACCTCGTCTGAATTCAATTCCCCCCCCCCCATCCGCGCGCGCAAAGCGCGGAAGCTTTTACAATACATTAAATCATTAGAGAAAGAAGACGATTCGTTACACCGTTCTCCAACCCCCATCCTCGTCTGAATTCAGTTTTCCCCTCCCCCTCCCGCTCGAAGCGTGGAAGCTTGTACGTTTCATTAAATCATTAGAAAAAGAAGACGATTCCTTGTACCGCATTCGACTCTTAATCCTCATCTGAATTCAGTTTCCCCCCCCCCCCCCAATCCGCGCGCGCGAAGCGCGAAAGCTTTTACGTTTCATTAAATCATTAGAGAAAGAAGAGGATTCGTTGTACCGTTTTTTACTTTTAATCCTCGTCTAAATTCATCCCCCCCCCCTCCCGCGCAAAGCTCGGAAGCTTGTACGTTTCATTAAATCATTAGAGAAACAAGACGATTCGTTGTACCGTTCTCGAAAAGGATCCTCGTCTGAATACAATTTCCCCCGTCCCGCGCGTTGCGCGGAAGCTTTTACGTTTCATTAAATCATTAGAGAAAGAAGACGATTCGTTGTCCCGTTCTCGACTCTTAACCTCGTCTGAATTCAATTCCCCCCCCCCCCCATCCGCGCGCGCAAAGCGCGGAAGCTTTTACAATACATTAAATCATTAGAGAAAGAAGACGATTCGTTGTAGCCTACCGTTCTCGACTCTTAATTCTCGTCTAAATTCAGTTCCCCCCCGCCCCAATCCGTGCGCGCGAAGCACAGAAGCTTTTTACATTTCATTAAATCATTAGAAAAAGAAGACGATTCGTTGTACCCTTCTCGACTCTTAATCCTTGTTTAAATTAAGTTACCCCACTCCTGCGCGATCGAAGCGCGGAAGCTTTGACATTTAATTAATTATTAGAGAAACAAGACGATTCGTTGTACCGTTCTCAAAAATAATCCTCGTCTGCATGAATACAGTTTCCCCCTCCCGCGCGAAGCGCGGAATCTTTTACGTTTCATTAAATCATTAGAGAAAGAAGACGATTCGTTGTACCGTTCTTGACTCTTTATCCTCTTCTGAATTCCAAGGGAAGCGCGGAAGCTTAGACGTTTTTAATAAATTATTAGGGAAAGAAGACGATTCGTCTCGATCTCGACTACCGGTATTAATCCTTTTCTGAACTCTATTCACACCCCTCCCGCGCGATGGGCGGAAGCTATGACGTTTTAATTAAAACGTATGGGAAAGAAGACGATTCTTTGTACCATTATCTCGACTCTTAATCATTTTCTGATTTAATTCCAGACCCTCCTTCCGAGAAAAATCCAAGTTTTTCACTGATTAAAAACTGTGAAAACGCACCAAAAAAAGGTCACAACGCGAAGTGAAGATGTTGAACCAACGATGGGTAAACAAAACTTCCCGATATTGATTGGTCCAAATAAAAAGGATGGATTGAAAAACTAGGCCTGAGTCATTACGGTTTTTGTGCCAAACGTTTCAGTCATTTGGATGAAGACATTCTTTAATATCTCCGTATCGGCAATTAAGTCCCGCCAATTAATTTAGGAGTTCCATAGTGGCAATTAAGTCTCGCCAATAATTATTGTTTTTAGATCTCCGTAGGGGCAACAAAGTCTTGCCGATTATCATTGTTTTAGATTTCCGGAGGGGCAACAAAGCCTTGCTGATAATTATTGTTTTTAGATCTCCGGAGGAGCAACAAAACCTTGCCGACTATTATTGTTTTTAGAGCTCCGGAGGAGCAACAAAACCTTGCCGATTATTATTGTTTTTAGAATTCCGGAGGGGCAACAAAACTTTGCCGACTATCATTGTTTTTAGAGCTCCGGAGGAGCAACAAAACCTTGCCGACTATCATTGTTTTTAGAGCTCCGGAGGGGCAACAAAACCTTGCCGACTATCATTGTTTTTAGAGCTCCGGAGGAGCAACAAAACCTTGCCGACTATTATTGTTTTTAGAGCTCGGGAGGGGCAACAAAACCTTGCCGACTATCATTGTTTTTAGAGCTCCGGAGGGGCAACAAAACCTTGCCGACTATCATTCTTTTTAGAGCTCCGGAGGGGCAACAAAACCTTGCCGACTATCATTGTTTTTAGAGCTCCGGAGGAGCAACAAAACCTTGCCGACTATCATTGTTTTTAGAGCTCCGGAGGAGCAACAAAACCTTGCCGACTATCATTGTTTTTAGAGCTCCGGAGGGGCAACAAAACCTTGCCGACTATCATTGTTTTTAGAGCTCCGGAGGAGCAACAAAACCTTGCCGACTATTATTGTTTTTAGAGCTCCGGAGGAGCAACAAAACCTTGCCGATTATTATTGTTTTTAGAATTCCGGAGGGGCAACAAAACTTTGCCGACTATCATTGTTTTTAGAGCTCCGGAGGGGCAACAAAACCTTGCTGACTATATCATTGTTTTTAGAGCTCCGGAGGGGCAACAAAACCTTGTCGACTATCATTGTTTTTAGAGCTCCAGAGGAGCAACAAAACCTTGCCGACTATCATTGTTTTTAGAGCTCCGGAGGGGCAACAAAACCTTGCCGACTATTATTGTTTTTAGAGCTCCGGAGGGGCAACAAAACCTTGCCGACTATTATTGTTTTTAGAGCTCCGGAGGGGCAACAAAACCTTGCCGACTATCATTGTTTTTAGAGCTCCGGAGGGGCAACAAAACCTTGCCGACTATTATTGTTTTTAGAGCTCCGGAGGGGCAGCAAAACCTTGCCGACTATTATTGTTTTTAGAGCTCCGGAGGGGCAGCAAAACCTTGCCGACTATTATTGTTTTTAGAGCTTCCGAGGGGCAACAAAACCTTGCCGACTATTATTGTTTTAGAGCTCCGGAGAGGCAACAAAACCTTGCTGACTATTATTGTTTTTAGAGCTCCGGAGGGGCAACAAAACCTTGCCGACTATCATTGTTTTTAGAGCTCCGGAGGGGCAACAAAACCTTGCCGACTATCATTGTTTTTAGAGCTCCGGAGGGGCAGCAAAACCTTGCCGACTATTATTGTTTTTAGAGCTCCGGAGGGGCAGCAAAACCTTGCCGACTATTATTGTTTTTAGAGTTCCGGAGGGGCAACAAAACCTTGCCGACTATTATTGTTTTTAGAGCTCCGGAGGGGCAACAAAACCTTGCCGACTATTATTGTTTTTAGAGCTCCGGAGGGGCAACAAAACCTTGCCGACTATCATTGTTTTTAGAGCTCCGGAGGGGCAACAAAACCTTGCCGACTATCATTGTTTTTAGAGCTCCGGAGGGGCAACAAAACCTTGCCGACTATCATTGTTTTTAGAGCTCCGTAGGGGCAACAAAACCCTTTTGAACATTACAAGTCGGGTTGGCTTACGATGACTATAATGTCGGCAAAACTTTTGTGGATTAAAATATTGTGGCCGTAAACGGTTTGATTTTGAAAAGGGCATTCCGGCCAGTGAGAGGGGCATGGCGGCAAATTGCCGATTGCCGGTGGGTAATTCGAGCCCTGATACATGTACTTCATACATGTATGTATGTACACACACATTTGTTCCTAAAGTCTGAATATCTCTCACTCTCTCTCTCTCTCTGTCACTCTTTCCTCAGCAATTCTTGTTGAAAAAAAAAATGGTTTGAGGCAATTTAATATTAAAACCTTTCAGGTAATTTGATATGTACTAAACATGTACATTCCGCTGTCAAGTGTCATCTACATGTACATGTATGTCTATTTTTGAATAAATATATTTATTCTTTGCCCAGGGGTAATTGCTTTGGAGCCACACAGAACTATCACTCTCAAGTACTACACGTACAATGTACATGTACTACTATTACTACTACTTCTACTTCTACTATAATTACTACTACTTCTACTACTTCTACTTCTGCTACTTCTACTACTTCTACTTTTTCTACTACTACTACTACTACTACTACTACTACTACTACTATGTACTACTACTCCTTCTACTACTTCTACTACTTCTACTACTGTACTACAACTACAATACTTCTACTTCTTTTACTACTACCTCTACTACTACTACGACATGTACATTTACATGTACTACTACTACTACTACTACTACTACTACTACTACTACTTCTACTTCTACTTCTACTACTACTACTACCACTACTACTTATACTACTACTACTACTACTACTACTACTACTACTAATACTACTACTACTACAACTATTACTACACTGTATACTTCTAAAGTACTAATGATGATAATAGTAGTGCAATTTCCATACAAAGCACCTATAGATGTTAACATTTTACCAAACAGTTACAGTATATCAGGAGAGATTATTCCCTGTAGTTTTTAACTAAAGTATAGCCCATTGTAGAATTTGGCCCTGTATGGAAGCTACAGGTGCATTGTACAATGTAGAAGAGGAATAAAGCATGACTTGCCAGCAGCCAGTGGGCGAGAAGCAGACAGCATGATGACGATGGTAGGGTTGTGACAGATCAGTTCTCCTCACCACAACCCTGACCTCTGAAACTTTACCAAAGAAACACAAAGTTCTCCCCACTTGTTTCAGACAGCAGACTTGAACCCCAGCATGAGACGCTTCAACTGTTCAAAACACACAATGAACACTGTGAGCAACCATTTTGAGAGCAAAGTACATTGTATATACTGTGTACGTACACTGGTTCCTGAAATAAGAAGTTAAGAACTGTGTATTTATGTCCCAAATATATCCCTTTTTGAT
Organism: Strongylocentrotus droebachiensis; assembly: GCA_035222895.1. Lineage (NCBI taxonomy): Eukaryota > Metazoa > Echinodermata > Echinoidea > Camarodonta > Strongylocentrotidae > Strongylocentrotus > Strongylocentrotus droebachiensis. The sequence goes on from JAVYIG010002167.1 coordinate 206,352, forward strand.
GTGCAGGGGAGGTCTGTTTTGAACTGGGTCAAACCATGAACTTATTAAAGTCCATGGCCAACTTGTGTGGTGTACATGTACACATGTATTTGAGACCAGAATTGGTGCATCATATTGTGCGGACCAAAGGTCTCTATCAACAATATATCATCCATATGCTTGTCTACTTGTAGCTGTTGATTCAGTCGTGAAAAAAGGCTGATTATATTTTAATGGTGTAATGGCAGATCTCATCATAGGAATAATGCATAAATTCTGCTCATACATGTATTAACAATGGGAAGAGTTTGAATAATAGTATAGCAAGTTACACACTACAAAGTGTATGTACTAAAAGAGTCAAGATAAAACAAGGAGGGTAACCTGTAATTTGTAGGCTCTAAACTTGGACAAAAATAAAAGAGCATGAAAACTGAAATGTGACAGTTTCTTGGGGAAATTATGATTAAATTTATTTTATAAAAAAAAACTTAAATACTGGTCTGATATGCTGTAGGGCTTGACATTGGCAGGTTGCCAGGGACACATTGCTGATCAAATTCTTACTAATTCTTTTGAACTTTTGAAAGGGGGATCATGCATACAGACCCTATGGCCCGAATTCACAAAGGAGGTTCGTCGACAAACCTAGGTTTATGTGCATCATACATGTATGACGCGTTTCGTTGTGTTTTTATAAATCCTGAGACCTAAGGCTTTCTGCAATTTTTAATACTTTTTAAATTAAAGGCATTCTGGTGTTGTCTTGATACGCTTTTATTTTGTCAGGGAAAAGAAATTCCCATTTGGAGCCCTGTCAGTGTTTTTTAAAATCTAATTTTATTCTTATCTTGTATGGGGGAGGGGGTGGGGGGGGGGCAAAATTGTCTGCCCCCAATGTATTGTTTTAAATCACTAGTATCAAGTTATTACAATCTTTCAAACTGGAGAATGATAGGTTAAATGAACTAAAAGGTTTTGATAATAAAAAAAATTATAATTTCTAAATTCAATCAAAACATCTGTGCTTATAGGCAATATATTGTAGGCCTAATGTAGAGCTTCTCTTATTCACTTCAACATGTAGTCATGTATGCCTACATTTTATCGCTGTCATGGTTTCTTTCATTGCAGCTTTTTGCAGGAAACCACAGTAAATCTGTAGGCAAACATTGAGAATTTGAGATGCAAGCCTCTCATCTCCTCTCCCATTAGTCCTTAATCAAAAGATGATTTCTAAATGGACCCGTCTGGGCATCTCAGATGGGGAAAATTGATCAACCTAAGATTTTCAGGATATGTGCATTTTCTTTTCTCATTATTCCGCTCCATACACGTACAGGTACAATGTACATGTACTTGTATGCAACTGATTAAGTACTGGGGAATTGTACCGGTAGTTCATTCTCAGAAAAAATATTTGTACATTGTACCCGATTGTTCGGTTCATGTTTCATGAATGGGCGGTATGGCGGCTAGATAAGGCCGTTGTGATTCATCAAGTAGTTTGGTTTCAATTTGTCTTGTTAATGTGAATTGGTTTAAAAAGGCAAGCCATTTTACAAATTTATGAATGAAATTCCAATCTGTACTGAAAATTGTATGAATGGGTATGGGAGTAACATTCTACATACTGTACAAGCAGCCTTCATGATCATGTACATTGTACTACTGTAGAGTAGCAGGAGTTTTCAATTTTACATTCAGGGTACCACATTGTGTAAGGACACAATTCTTGCAAACTGTTTTTTTTTTTATATACCACTTTTCAAATTAAAGTATAATTTGAAATGAACAAGTTACATACACTGTACTTGTTGTATTCAAGAAATGAGACACTTTATTTAATTCTTCATACATTTGTAACAACAACTTTTCTCTTTTATAGTTTATTCTCCACATCTTGTAGAACATACTGTACATACATTTTACACTATGCTACATGTGCAATGTGTACATGTATGTTGCTGTGTAAAAAGCAAATTGTTTTGCATTTTTTATTTCTCCCAACAGGTTCATATCTTCATTTCATGAATAAAACCACATTGTGAGATGTCTAATGCACGAAATTCTTTGTCTTTTTAGTATGAAAGCAGTAACAAATATTAATTCTCTCTCTCTCTCTGTATCTCTCCCTCTCTCTCTCTCTTTCAGTATGTTGGCTGTGTGGAAGTGAAGCAATCGATGAGGACATTACCCTTTGAGATGAGAGGACAAGTCACAAAGTAAGTTCTATCTTCTGCTTGTAAACATCATGTTTATTGGAGGAATAGATTGTTGGTCTGTTGGTGCACAAAAGTTTTGTTTGTATAAAGCAAATTCTGAAATTAACATCCTATAATTTGAAAATTGATGCCCTCTATCATTCCCAAAATATGCAACACATCTTAGTAAATACATGTATGTATGTTGTAATCCGGATGTTTTGTGATAAAAAGATCCAAATGTTTGAGACTTGAATATTGATATTCAGCAAAATTATCATACTGTATATACACATATTTCAAAGTAAAGTGTTATCTTCTCAATGAGTCAATGTTTATATTACTCACCTGTTTCATATCTTTTCCTAGAAGGGGCAAGACATTACAAGCACTTGATGAGTGCTAATAACAAAATATTAAATACAGTATCTCAGTCATACCATCCTTCTCTAATTCATACCTTCAAAAATTGTGAAGGAATTATTTTCATGAAGGTACTTGCAATTCATCTCATATTTTATAGATCCACTTTCACAATAAGACCACACAACAAATGCATGTCTAAATCTCCATGAAATAAAAACTTGGGCAGAATTGCTGTTTGCAGGTGGTAGACGTGACAGTGATATACAGCGATATGAAAGTCAACAAGGTTAACTGATAAGTTTGTATACTTACTGTATGTAATACGTACGTGTCTATGGCTATAAAAGCAATTGATATTTTGTACAGCTTCCCTCAAACACCTTGCCAATATTCCATGTTATCTGTATCACATCAGTGACACAAATGCAAACAGATCATGTTATGTAGTCACAACAAAACATATCTAGTGCCAGAAAACAGATGTTAATTTGTATACAGGAAAGAAATATAAAGAATTCCATGACACCAGAGAAATAATTATGAAATATGTCTAAGTGACAAAAATGAATGTATTGTACATGTACTGTACATGTACACATTATGTGCTGTTTGTATATTTGGCATTTTAACTACATGTACAATTTCAATTTCAATTTTTTGTTGTTGTTGCTCTGGACGGGTCTATACTCTATAGATCTACATGTATATAAAAAGGAAAACAAATTATATCTTTTTCTTTTACAAATCATTGTAAACTTTTAGTTCATACATGTACATGTACAGTTCCATGATTCTCTGTTTGAGTATTGCGCTATGTAATACGATAAGAGAGGATAATCAACTGTACGTGCGTTTGAAGCAAGGTCAAGAAGGATCCCATCCGGTGATCATATTAGAGCATGAAAATCACACCTGCCTGTACATAGAAACCCAGACAGCATGGAGTCTCCGCGGTAACCCAGCGAGAAGAAATTCTCTAGTTGCGTTCCCACTGGCTCTCACGACAAACGAAGAGTCCTGTGTGACAAGATGTCTTCATGTGACAGCGCTCAAACCCTTCACAAGGCTCATAATACATTATACATTTACTGGGGGCAGTTTTGCCTTCTGAAACTACTGGAAACACCCCCTTAGGTTTATACTGTAAGTACAGTATTGCTTGGAATAAAGTACGGTAGGCACATTACAGTATTAACACCAAGTCACACCAAAGTAAGTACCGGTACCTCCTGGTTTCTGTTTTTTCCCGGTAGGATGACTCTTTCCTTTAATTTTTGTTAAAAAGAGCCCACAAATACTGTTTAGTTTAAAGTTATTTGCAGTAAAAAAAAAAAATGGGTTACCGTATGTTCTCACAGCTCACAGCCCTATAAACTGTGGACTTTGATCAGTGTGAGAAAATTATTCAATTTTTTTTTTATTTCGAAAGAGGAATTCCTGGTGTTTCAAGCCTGTTCTTGTCAATCTTGCAGCTGTATTCTTGGTGCATGACTGCATTTACATACCCCGTGTTGTGCCACTTTACAAGCTAATTTCCAAATCTTTTCTGCGAAAATTGAACATCTGGTAGATTTCCTATTTGAGTTCTTGGAATTTTTATAGATCTAGGTAGTCTCAAGACATTCTTGACCCATTTCTTTCAATACAAAATGTAAGTCAGGATATTAAAAATTAATACCGGTAGTTCTAATTTCTGGTATCAGTTTCATATTGCTTATTCATTTTTTTTGTTATTGACTTTTTAATTGCTATCTTTTTTAAAACGAGTATTGTTGATTTCTTTTCATATTAATTTTTGTATATCATGAATTCAAATCATTTATTTGAATTAGCATTAATTAATAAATATACAAAATCTGCGTTAAATGAATCTACTGAACAGAAATAAAAATATGCTTATTTTGCATGAAGTTGATTTTTTTTTATAGGCCTATACACTGTACACTGTGTAGGCCTTCAGAAAGATATTTTAGAACTCAGTTTTCACTATGGTGTAGTAAAGGCAAAATGTAACCCATAGTGCTTTACAGCTTTGCCAATACTGCAAATAATGATATTCTGATCTCAAAAGAAGCCCTGGAAAACTGCATTTACTTTATGCAAGGCTGATTCTTGATGTACATGTAAAGTCTCAAAATTTCACACTCGTACAGACAATTCCATTCACTTTGTCAGACTCGGTCGTGATTACCAGAATGACATTATGTCTATCCCTATCAATCCGTTCCTTCCACATGGAAGGCTGTAAGCATGTTCTATCCTTCAAGGATGTGACATATCACATGCCAGTGAACTAACGCCGGATGTAACTCTGGGTATCTTACCTTATCCTACGAGCGCACTTGAATTAATAGGCTTACTGGGAATAAACTCTCTGCACTGAGTCTGCAGTGAAGTCAAGGAAGGGGCAGGATATATCGTGGAAGACAACCATGCTCACTATAAGTTACCTACATGTAGTGAAAACAAAAAAATTGTCTCATTGTGGATCAAAATTTCTTTATGTATTTTCTCCCCAAGGAAAATTGCTTGCCTTTTTTATATAGTACTTTCTTGATAAGAATATTTTTAGAAATCATTTGTAGAAGCTTGAAAATTCCTGAAACAAATGAAAATGATTTACTTGTGTACCCGGTACCTGTACATGTATGTAGTGTACACATGCTTGTACAGTAGTTTGCAAAAGCATTCTTATAATGAATACTCCCTTGTACAGTTTTTAACACTACAGTTTGCCTTCTCATTACCCTCCCCAATCTTTCACTAATTGCTTGGCTTTGCTGCCTGTGCTATGTGCACTTTAATTTAGTCTGGGGGAGCTGGGGAAGTGAAAAGGAAATAAGATTATTCCTAAATCGATTTAATTTGATGAACGTGCTGTGTAGAAACGAGAGAGCTCCGGAATGTATTTTGAAAGGTATAGGCTCTAGAATGACTACCGGTAGATACATGCAGACTTACTAACATTTAGAATTTGTTGTGATCTCTTTGTTCTTGAAAATTAGTCTTGTCCATGTGGGTGTAGAATGAAATGTCCTCATTTATAGATAAAATATCCTCATCAAGGCAATCTCTCAAAAAAAATAAAAACATTCTTGAAGTTCAAAAAAATTAAATCTACATTACATGAATGACTGTAGGATCATAGGATGAATTAAGAATCCATTACTTTTTGCTTGAGTTTAAGAACGTGCACTATATGAGTTTTAATTGAATTTCGTAGATTTAAATAGAAAATTAGAAATTCCTCAAATATTGAGACTGGTTGTCCGGTCCGACAACCTCCGCTAATGGCTTAAGTGCTAGAATTTTGCTTTTTAATTGGCTTTTGCACTTGCTTCTGCACTTGCTTCTGCATACAATGTAGGGTGTACATGTGACACATGAGCACCTTATCTTGTTTGTGGCAGGATCGTGAACGTACATGTACCTGTACTATTGTTTGTTGAAAGATTCAATTATACGCTCAGGAAAACAAGCAATTGTGGTTTCTCCGAGCCAGTTATTTGATGAGGAAGGGATGAGTATCTGCCTAATGAATAGGCACTTGTAAATTGCAAAGAAAAGAAATAAGTGAATTTCTCAACAGTCTGTGCGAGGATTGCAGTCTACGATGAACTGAGCACTATTAATATTGGGTTCTTTACATAGCGCTCATGTCTGTCATACTTGACACTCCTGGCGCTCCCGATTATTACCAATTACAAATACACCCTGTATGCATACTACTGTAGGAAGGAGTCTGCAAATATTGGATTCTATAAGACTAAGACCTGTATTCTACTAATTTTAAACCCTATGCTTGGCATCAATTTGTGTTCAATAATTCGGTCAATAATTGGGTTTAAGAAAGGAAGTTAGTCTGGGGTGTAAATTTTACTTTGTTAAACATGATTTTAGATCAGAGACTGGGTTTAAACTGAATTAGTAGAACTGTAGAGTACGGACCTAATTTATGTTTTGGCTTGATCCATATCACATGATCAAAAGACTGGTCTGCAGGTTTTAAATGAACATATTATGTACACGTACATTTCTGTTTAATTGATTGATTCTGAAAAAACTGGCTTGTGAAATTGAGAAAATCTTCAGCAGTTGTTGGTGATAAACAATCCTAAAAAATAAATAACAAATAAATCGTCGCTGTTTTCACGAAGTGATGGTAGTGAAAAAAATTGCATTCACTTTGCGTGACGATTTTCCTCACTACCGTCACTTCGTGAAAACAAGGACGAAATGTACCACCTGTAAATATTCATAAACTTGTATATACATGTATGTAATACTGATATGCAGGTAAATATATGACAAAGAGAACTGGGGCAGCGTTTCACCCCCCCACCCCCCCCCCCCCCCAAAAAAAAAAAGAAAAAAAAAAGAAGAAAAGACAAACAAACAAAACATGTACCGTAAGTTTAAATAGAGTAATGCCTTGTGCCCTAGATTTCTAAAACCGCTGATTTTTTATTGTAAGACTGTGCCTAAAGAAACCATGTTATTCTTCTTGTTGTTGTTTTATGTCTTTACAGAGAAGCTATCTTCAGAATATGTGACGCTGCAGGATTCAAGTATACAAGAAAGAAAAAGGTAGGATCAAGAAAGATTTATTATTGTCTTTAATGTAGGTTACTAGGTTTTATTAATACTTCAAGTAGTGTCCACTAAAGGTAATCTTGAGTTTTAATGGAAAACATATTCTCACAGAATCATAGAATTAGAGTTATATTGCATTGCCAATGATATCTGTTGAACGATTGTGACATGTACAGTACAGTAAGGAGAGATTAAGGAAGGTGAGGAGAGATTTAAATGTAGGCCTATTAAAGGTAAAGACTAGTATTGGAAACGCCCCAATTTCAAAAAATGAAATGGAAGCTCTTATTACCAATCATGTGAAAGAATATGTTTTGACTAATACATGATGATTAGATTTTTGCCGGGAAAACTGCCTACTAATTGATATATTTGGTAAATTAGTTTATCTATTGGTATGTGAGAGATAAACGCATGGGTCGCGCACGTGTGCGTATAGTCCCATCTTTCTGTGTACAGTGCTTGTAACTTTACCAAGACTGGGCCAAAAAAATCATTTTGATGATTCCAGAACCTTGCAGTACACACCAATACTTAAATGCTAGATGATCAACCTTTTCTGATCGATTCCACAACGTTTCTTTCACAATGCAATCGCTCGACCATAACTGGTCTTTATCTTTAATGTCTGATGAGAGTCAAGTTGATACACTGTATACAATTATTTTGTATACATGATTGATTATATCAATCAGTGCACTAATTTCATGGAAACTAAACAAGTTAAATACACCTGTAAAACCTCAACAGTGATTAATTCAATTGCTTTGTCTAAAGCATTTGATTGTTTTTAAATGGTTATATTATTTTATCAAGTGCTTAGCGAAAGTGAAACTATCACCTACTTGACTGTGAGAGCGTAAGATAGTATGTCTTCCAGGCCTGTGTGATTGATTTTTTAAAATCATAAAACATGTAAGTTGTTACAATTGTAGGCTCATTGTTTAATTGTTTAACACAGGAGTGAACTTGAATCAATAATAATAATAATAAACATAAATTAGTCTGTCTGAGACGACCTTGAGGATATATTGACCATGTTGGCCAAATATAGATTTCATGACCGTGTTTTGTACTTGTACTGACCTCTGATGGAGACTACATGTACATGTAGAAAGTTTGCAGGGTTTATGGCAAGCTACGTGTTATCTCAAATAATAGCATGCAGAAGGCTTCCTGCTAGGATAGGCAGACCGGCATCAAATTCCTTTCATACCTGTCACTCCATGATGGTTTTGCTTTCTGGGTAGTGACTAAAACTTACTGTACCACTTTAGATGTTTAAAGGTACTGTTTATAGTTTAAAGGTACATGTACATGTACCTGTACATGTACACTGTACTGTTAATGTTTAGACTTAAAGGTATTCAGTGAAAATTCGCATTGTGCAGAATAAACAGGTGTAGCTTACATGTAAATTGATACTTGGGAGTTGGGGGAACAAACAAAAATGGGAAATTTCAACCTAAGCTCATTATTATTGTTGGAAAGGAGAAATTCTAAATGTAAAGTGCTTAGAAATATATGAAGTTATTAAAAAGTATTAAACAAATGTAGCAATTGTATTAAAAAAAGGTCGCTCTCACAAAATCTCATATCGTCGGCCTTATGCCAAAAGGGCCTTAACCCGATTTTGGGGGTTATTGAGTTATTAATATCACCTTGTAGATTTCATCATTCTCTTTAAAATGATGTGCTTCACTTGTTGAAATTCGATTTATTTATGAAGATAATTATGAATTTCAAAAGGGCCTTAACGCGTATCTCATCTTTTTCCTTACGCCAAAAGGGCCTTAACATCCACGGATGATCCATTTGCGTTAGGAGGGCCTTTCTGGCAAACCAAAGGTGTTGCGAAACAAGAAAATTTCCTTATGCCAAAAGGGCGCTAACTATGCGCGCGTACGCGCGCATAGTTACGCGCATAGTTACGCGTACGATAACGGCAGGTTAAGGCACTTTTGGCATAACGCCGCGTAGGTTACGCCCCTTTTGGCATAATGCCGAGTAGGTTACGGCCCTTCTGGCATAACATACGCTAACAAACGCTACATTCAAGCCTTATGCCAAAAAGGCCCTAACATGTTTTTTGCACATAGCATGTACAATTCTGAATATTTTATAACAAATTTAACACATTTCATGTAAAACTTAATAACTTAACACATTTGTCGAAATTGGCTTCAAAAGCAAAAAAACGACCACAAACTTTTGATTATTAGAGAGGCCAAAACCTTTAAACGCGATTATCTCGGAATGGCCAAAAGCAGTTAAGGCCCTTTTGGCATAAGGCCGACGATATTCAGTTGTAAAGTACAAAAGAGCCCCTCTGACTCCAAGTTATGAGAAAGTAAGAAAATGATTAAAAACAAAAAATGTGCAGTATAATTTGTATAGGCAATGTTAGAGTTTGCATGGATGATCCAAGGGTGTCGTACTACTCTCTGACGGGCAAAGTGAGAGCAGGGGTTACCGGTAGTTTCTATCTGCGACCATTTTAAGCGTGTATCACGATAGCCTCAGTGGGATTAATGAATGAAACTTGATATTAAGAGCAGACTGACTTTATCCCTGGGCAGGTCCAAGCTATTTGGATTGTGACGTACGGGACATTCAGAGACTACAAACAAGAAATAACAACAGATGAAATCATTTATATGGCTATCTTTTGGAATGAGTCTGTGGGTATTATAGGCTAGTTCATTTGTGGAAAGTTTTAGTTCTGTATTGCTGTGTATACTGTACCTATTAAAAAGAATGGAAGCTGGACAAAAGCCAGATGGTGCTGACTTATTATTAATTTCCTTTTAAATTGTTGGACTCTTTAATTTTAGTCACAATTAACAAAAATTAAAAAGAAAACAAGAAATGTGTTATAACCTCATAAAGAACCATCTGAGAATCAGACTTCAGATTTTAAATACAAAGACACTACTTGGTGTGGGGGTGATATGGCACAGCTTGTACATGTATATGAGACAAGGTTTTTTTTTTTTTAGGGGGAGGGGGGTGTCCTCCTAGAACCCTACTTGGAAATGGATCATGCTGTTATATATTCTTGTACAGTCCATTCAACTCGTACCCTACAATAGTACCCACTGACCAAGAAGTAAATTATGTGATACAGGGTCTTCATTACAGGAGCTTTTAATAGTTAGATGCATCAGTACATTGAACATGTTACAAAAATGTAGTAGTCTTGATTTAGACCTACAAATTGTTGTCAGACTGCATGTGCATGTTCTCTCAAGATCTTGTAAAGGTCTGGTGCTACCCCAGCAGTGATTAATCCTCTATAAACCACATTTACCATCTCCATTATGAGCTGACAAACTTACTGATGTACATGTTCACTCATGTATTGCTTGAATGACAAAGTGAAGGTCATTGTCAAACAGACCCTGCTGTTCCCATGGCAACAAACAAAAATATATATCCTTCCCCTACCTAGCTACTGGATCGAGGTACATGTACGCACTGTCTGTCATAATGTACTAGATTCAGGAAGCTTGGAAATGCACAAGTTTTCATCTACATTGAAAGTTTGGCCACTTTTTCATAGCTTATAATTCTCTATATAATTCTTCTTTTGGCTCTTGAATTTTCTCAAGTTTTAAAGCTTCATCAATACTACATGTAGATGAAATACCTGTAAATGGATGAATGTCATTTGTCTTATGGGACACATTGCATGGAAATTCCCTAGTAGTTACATGTATAACATTTTTATGAACAATTAAAATGAACACAGATTCTGATCAGATGCCAAATACACTGTCAGAGATGCCAACTCTCCCGATTTTATCGGGAGGCTCCCGATAATTCACCCCAACTCCCGACCTTACGATTGCCATCCTTATACTCCCAAATTTTTTTAATTTAATTTTTTTTTTAATTATGATTTTTTTTTTTTGGCGCTTATCAGTATATACATCTGCGAATTAGATGAGAAATATCGTCTGTTAACTTTAGCATGTAGTAATTGCACTATATTAAAAGACAACTTAAGAGTAGCAAAAGATTGTTTCAGCATATGGATCGCCGTAACCATAATTTATGCCGTAACCAATGCGTGGATATTGACACAGAATCCAAATGGCGGAAAATCAGCAAAAGAAGACCAAGAAATGGTCTCAGAAGTATAAGACCGAATACAGTATCAAGAACCTGTGTATTCGGAAGTCTGAAAGGAATTCATCATGCATTTTGTACAATTTGAATGTTATTTTTTTTAAAAGTGGGAATTATTTAACTAAATACACATGTAAAATGCTGCAAAATAAGGCTCAGATTGCACCAGAGAGCATCTACATGTAGCACCCCAGAGCTTCCAGGGCCCTAAGGCGGGCCTTGCACCCCGGCCGCTTGGGTCGGGCGCTATGCGTACATTATTTGGTGTCGGATACAAATCCTCACTATTTCTATTTTCCAAAAGTTGGCATCTCTGCACTGTAGTGGTGTCCAGAAGGAAAAGGCAAACTATCAAGGAAATGAATTACATTTACTTCTTGTAACACGTAGAACAAGGACATGTATGCTCCCTATGATTTCATTCAGTTGTATGTTATATGTAGCACATGATTGAAATAATATTTGTGTACACTGCATTTCAAGGTGATCTATTTCTGATTACAATACAATCCACGGTCGTTGAACATTTGTGTACTTGTGCCACAGCAGTTATTTCCAGTACCCCACTTCCTCTTTCAGTGTTTTTACTCCATTCCAAACCAATTGTCTATTAGACCTGTCCTCATCAGCTCGATTCTGCCAAATAACCTGCTATTTTTACTATCCCGATCGCAAATTAGCCAGTTAATTTGGGTCTTCATCAGCCTGCAGTTGCAATTAGCGGGATATTTGGTCTAGAAAATATCCTGAGAAATCTTGGTCTTGTTTCCAAAATATCCCGCTATTTGGGAAATAGCGGGCTAATTTGCACCCGTCCAAGCTAGTTTGTGATAAGCGTATCGGTCTGGTGAAGACACAATTTCGAGCTTCGGGATAAAATCAGGAGTCTGAAAATAGCGGGTTATTTGGGAAACTCGAGCTGATGAGAACAGGCCTATTGGGTACAATGTACATGTACATGTAAGGCTTTTGTTTTGCATAAAGCTATTTTGTCAAGGCATTGATCTTGCTACCCACTCCCTACCCAGGAGAGCAATGGGGACCTGGTACACCTGTACATGTAGAATAGGATGCTGCTACAGTAGCCCTTAATTGTGAATGAATGTGTCTACACTTAATTGAATGGAGACGGTGTCAACATTGTGTGTGTGTGTGTGTGTGTGTGTGGGGGGGGGGGGATTCAAGGAGCAGGATAAGGATTTTCTGTAGCTCATTCGATACAAGGGTATTCCGATATTATCCCTTATTGGTACCATTATTTTCATTTTCATATACCGTTATAAGGGTTCAAATAGATAAACACTTGTTAAAATGTAAGTGTCCAGTCCTGTATTTGAAATGTTTGATACCAAAAACATGTACACATGTACAGTAGTCATTAAAGTTGCATCTTATTTTCATTATTCACCTTAAAACACGCAAATTCTGCATTTCTAATATGACTTTCTCCCATCTTTTCTCTCTTTCCAGGCAAGCAAGACAATCTGCAAGATTATAGGAGAGAACCCCAACATTCTATTTGGAGGTGCTAATGTCAATCTCACAATATCTACAGCCAGCATTAACATCAGAATAAAAGAAACTGGAAAGGTAAATTGCTAATTACGCTGAACATATTTGTCATGCTACATTTGTACCTGTGCAAACGTGCTTTGTGCTTTTCGGTGAATGTGCTTTTCATTAATTTTGTTATAGAAGTTTGTTTATATTCAGCTTGTCCATATGCTGCTTGATGAATACATCAGAATAATAAATATAAACAAATTCTTCTCATAATGCAATTAGTCTCTTCTGTATTAAAGGTAGGCGTTACTACTGCAGCTAGAAGGGATTAGACCACACAGCGAGCCATCGAGGTCACTGTGACAGGTGGCTATCTCATTAACTCAGCTCTCATTTAACATAAGAAAAAGAGGATCATGGGGGACCAACAGGCACCGATTTGGGAAGTTTTCTATATAGAGGGAGCAAGTAGCTACAAGTAGGACAGTGTGCCTTTAAGATGATTGCAGAGACTTTCAAAAACCAACCAAAGGCAATTTCAGTAGCCGTGTCCATCGCCCACACGTCTTGACATGGGCAAAGATGACAATGACATAAATATACCCTGTATGGGTGGTAACCATGATTTCTGTAGACAATGCAATTTGGTATAGAAATCAACCTCTAATTCTTGGAAGTCATTGCGATCGTGTTTTCATCAAATGTTATTGAGGCAATGATACTTGATGCAATATACACAAGTAGGTATCTACACAAAAGATTAATGTGAATCACGTGGTGGTCATTTTCTAAGCATTTAATTTGATTTGAAGTAATGCACATATTGTTATTCTATTATTTCTATTGTCTCCATGTATTTTTCAAAATATTCATGTACCATGTAAATGAAGTTTTCTTATAAATGCAAATACAAACAAATACAAATGCTTTTTATTTCAAGAACCAGTTCATTAATTCTATTCCAACTCATGTATTTTGCAACTGCCCTACACGTACCTTATGAATGCACACACCCACTGTAAGTCTAATTCATTTGCAAGATGTAGCATTGATGTAATGAGAAGTCAGTTGCTTATTGGAGAGTCATTGGAAGGAGAGATAATGACATCCACAGATGTGTTTATAATGATGTAAATTGAGTTTTCGAGATAGATGGATGACAGTCGTCTCAATTACAAAACATCGCTGTAGTTTCATTTCCAAGTTTATGGTGAAGCCCTGTTCATACATAGGGTGCTAACCACCATTAAAAAACCCATGGTGGCATAAATGAGAGCTGTTCACACATGTATGATGTGAATGGGAAGTGGGGAGGAAATCAGAAGCTTTACTGTGAATAACTACATTGTCTGCTGAGTGTCAGAAGGGCATTTAATATGGAGTTACATGTAACACCTTTCTGACTCTTCAGCAGAAGAAATGTTCATGTAAGGTTCAAACTTTGATACATGAACATGTCATGTATGCACATGTATGTCTAGATGTAAATGAGCTGCAGAAATTCAAGGTGCCCTTAAATTATTAATATTATCATTATTATTATTATTATTATTATTTTTTTATTTTTTTTCGGGGGGTTTCTTGTGCCATATGTGGACAGGGCATAATGGATGTGTATTAAACTCCTCTGGGAATGAAATAGCCCTTACCTTGACCAGTGAATTAGACCTTATCCCATCTTGACCCTGGTCATATGTACAGGTAGGCTACAGTATTTATCACAACTTGTTATTTCATATGATCGTCCATTATACGCCTGTACCCTAGATTTACAGATGTACATGTAAATGTAGTTGTAAACTTGTAACATTGGTACTGATCATGAGCAGAAATAATCTGCTTCTCTGATTTTTCTGCTTTCTTTTAAAGTAGTTTACTATTCAGGTTGGATTTCCCTTTAAACCTGATAAATTGCCCTATACTGTATGCCCTGTAAAACTCTTGAATATTTTTATGGGGGAGGGGTGGGTAGAACTGAAGATTCTATTGATTTTAGGGAAACAGTGTAAATCATATTGTATTGTAAGAGGAATTTGAAGTGGAGAACAAAGTGCACTTCATTTTTATTTTCATTTTCATTTTCATTTTCCTGTTTTTATGGTGCACTGCAATCATTGTGCTATCTTTATTCAGAGATATCCTGATCATTGGTGTGTGATCTCCAGCTCAATACAGTTGTGATTAACTCTGGTTTCAGTACAAATAAACGAGTTCAAGGGCATTTCTAGATCAAAATTTAAAACCCCTTGTCAGAGATATATAGTAAGAAATTCAATATTCTTGATGGATATGTCACAAATGCCCATATTGTATCAGAATTCAAACCTGATCCTAGATTCAGGCTTTAGGCTTTCGTTCAAATTGGGTCGAAAAAATATAGTTCTAAGTCTTCAGTAACTGTTTTAAAACTGATCTCAGACACAGGGTCAGGTTTAACTGAGTTTAAAACATGAACTTGAAAGAAAGTGTACCAACATTGTAAAGCTTCAGAATTTATCAATCAAAGTCAATAAATGTATTTACACTGTATTTGTCCAACATACATTCAGCAAGGATATTTTTTCCACTCATACATGTCGTCCTTGTTTTCACGAAGTGACGGTAGTGAGGAAAATCGTAACGCAAAGTGAATGCAATTTTTTTTCACTACCGTCACTTCGTGAAAACAGCGACGATGTATGTAAAATAAAGGCTCAGACGCAGTTTACCTAGAACAGAAATAGGATGCATCTTGGTGATGACAAAATAATGATTAAACATGTACATGTACGTGATATTGATTTTTGTTCGGTTATGGCGTGTTCATCTCCTTAAATTATGTGGTTTTACTGTATTCATGCATATTCATAAATAATTGTAAAAAACCACAATACACATATCTACTGTGCACAGTTTCATAAAGGTAGTGCTCTATTATTTTCCTCTTGTCTTTTTATGTAACGTTTTGAAGAGAAGTGTTACAACATTGTAGAATTTTAGAAGTTATTTACTACAGCTGCAGCATGTACTGTACCTCTCATACCCCCCCTACTTTTCATACCTGTACATGTACATGTATGTCTAATGATTTTCTTTTTTGCCTTTTTGTAAATCTTTTTGTCTTTCAGCCAATAGCCAACCATCAGATGCAGGGCATCTCGTTTGCATCAGGTGGTGATGCTGTAAGTACTTAAACCTTATTAACTTCCTTCATTGTACCTGACATGTTTCTTGGACATTAATGTGACATGGCAGCACAGTCATATTGGTTTCATAGCCAACTTACATTGTACATGTACAGTACTTGACGTTTAATCATCATCCTTTATAAGAATAGCAATCAATGTCATTATGTATGTATGCAATACAAAAAAATCACTTTCATTTGTATGGGCAGGCTCATTGGGAAGATCTGCTATATAGAAACTATTAGATTATAGTAGACTGAAACTATTGGATAAGAAGAGTAGACTGAAACTACATGTACCTGACAAAAATGTACTTAGAATCTGGTGTAGTGCAGGTAATTAAAACGTAATTAAAACGTAATTAACTTAATTATACTTTCTTGTAAGACAACATTACTGAAAAAGTAAGAGTTGACACAAGAAGATTTCTGTCTCTTATCTTCTAAACTACATGTGCATAGTTTTTCTTATATTTCTCAAGGTACC
The DNA here is from genome assembly GCA_035222895.1 of Strongylocentrotus droebachiensis. NCBI lineage: Eukaryota > Metazoa > Echinodermata > Echinoidea > Camarodonta > Strongylocentrotidae > Strongylocentrotus > Strongylocentrotus droebachiensis. Next base: position 222,781 of record JAVYIG010002167.1, read on the forward strand.
ATATGTTATAACCAAAGCCCAAACAAGTCATTTTAAACTCTTATGCTCATCGGAAGCGTACTACTACTCATCCTTCCCTTTAAATCTGAAAACATGAGCAATTACCATTAAACCAGTAAACCGTTTTGATATATGCATAAACCCTGGGCTCTGTCTTGGATACGACCCAAGTCTTTCACTCGATCAGGGAGGAATTTAACACACGTGTTACCACAAGAGGGACTTCAAGGTGTTAGAATGGCAACTGATTAATAAGCCTACATATCTTTACGGGCTTCATAAACAAGTTGCTGGCAATGCTCATGTTACATACAGTGACACGTTGCTCCATGCAAGAAGTTACTAGCTCTTGCTCCATGTACTGTGTTACTGAATTATATGCATGCTACCCTCGTAAATCTGAATGTGGCTTGAAAGGAATGATGCATTTTGATACTTTGAACTACATCATTATACATGCAGACCACATAATTATATTTGAATAGTTTCTTGTGACCTTAGACTAGTAATGAATTTAATGAAACATGTTATGATTGTCAGTCTTAAAGATTTGTTCCTTGTATTTTCAACAGCCTTAGAATAGAAGTCAAAGAAGTAAGAAAAAGAAGTTTCATGAGAATTTTGATTTGATATGATGCTGAAGATTTTAATTTGTATGTCAAAGATTATTTTGATCAATATAAATTAAATGACATTTTTGATTACCAAAGATATTGGATTTTAAAACAAATATTCAAACTTCATAACATAATAATATAGTCATGTACAGTAGTTCCTTTAAACTTTGCAAGAATGAAAGTACGTTGAATCAGCGCCAATTAAGTACTTGATCAATATTCAATAGTGATAGTCCCTAGTATGAGAACCATATCCCTAATAATGTGAATATGAGTGGACCAAGGTTATATATTAAGTGCCAATGTCGTTAATTTCTCTTGAATTATCATTTGGAAAGACATCTAGGAGTAGAACAGGACATCCTGTTATAGGATAGCGTTGTTATCTTCCTGTCCAGAGGGTACACAGAATACTACATACCAGACTCAGAAAGAGAGTAATTACATGTTGTTGTCTGGTGTACTTTCTCAATCCTTCCTGTTCAAACTCTGATTTATGGCATGGGTCTTATTTTACAAAAAAACAAGGAAATATGCCCATTAGGAGGTCTTTTTACAATACATATTTGATTTCTTTATACAATTTTCCTTCACTTTGAGGGCTTCATTTCCCTCGTAATACCTTTTCCGTATTTTTCCTTGTATATTTTATTTTCAATGCCTCTGGTATATTATACATGTACATCTTGATATTTTGATGTCTTACAGTGTACATCTATTTTTATGCCTCCGTTACGAAGTAGCCGGAGGCATTATGTTTTCGGGTTGTCCGTCCGTCCGTCCGTACGTCCGTACGTCCGTACGTCCCGTCCGTACGTCCGTACGTCCCGTTCTTGTGATCGCGTTATCTGAAGAACCGATTAATGGATTCTTGCCAAACTTCGGTCATGTATGTATCTTGCAGAGCCAATGAACTGATTAGATTTTGGGGTCACGAGGTCAAAGGTCAAAGGTCACAGGGCTCATTATGTATGCAAAAACAGCTCGTGATCGCGTTACCTGAAGAACCGATTGATGGATTCCTGCCAAACTTTGGTCATGTATGCATCTTACAGAGCCTATGAACTGATTAGATTTTGGGGTCACAAGGTCAAAGGTCAAAGGTCACAGAGCTCATTATGTATGCCAGAACAGCTCGTGATCGCGTTATCTGAAGAACCGATTGATGGATTCTTGCCAAACTTTGGTCATGTATGTATCTTGCAGAGCCGATGAACTGATTAGATTTTGGGGTCACGAGGTCAAAGGTCACAGGACTCATTATGTATGCTAAAACAGCTCGTGATCGCATTATCTGAAAAACTGATTGATGGATTCCTGCCAAACTTTGGTCATGTATGTATCTTACAGAGCCGATGAACTGATTAGATTTTGGGGTCACAAGGTCAAAGGTCAAAGGTCACAGGGCTCATTATGTATGCAAAAACAGCTCGTGATCGCATTATCATTAGAACAGATTGATGGATTCCTGCCAAACTTAGATCATGTATGTATCTTGCAGAGCAAATGAACTGAGTAGATTATGGGGTCATAAGGTCGAAGGTCAAAGGTCACAGGGCTCATTATGTATGCAAAAACAGCTCGTGATCGCATTATCATTAGAACAGATTGATGGATTCCTGCCAAACTTAGATCATGTATGTATCTTGCAGAGCAAAGGAACTGAGTAGATTTTAGGGTCATGAGGTCAAAGATCAAAGGGTCATATATGTATATGAGAAATTGCTTGTAATCACAATATTCTGAGAACCTGATAATGGATTACAATTGACGTTGAATTTGAAAAATTTCTTCTGTTTTGGTTTGTAAAATTGCTCCATGACGGAGGCATCATTTTCGACCGCGCGCAGTCGAAGTTCCATCTAGTTCTTGAATGTACTGTAACATCCTGCCATACATGTATTTGTTTCTTCTCAAATTATCATGTTGTATGTCTTGCCTTCATTTGATCCTTATTCATTTGTCCTCTTTGTATTCTTTCTTATCACTTTATTCATCAAATAATTTTAAGGATGAATAAGTAGGGTGCTTTTCAGAGTGTTTGAGGTGGCTTTTCTCCACACCTGGAAGCATCAATATGCCCATGTACATGTACAGTGTATACAAAGCCCTCCAGTGATTGTACAGTCATCAAGAAACCAGTAGCAGTTGTTCTTTATTCATCAAAAGAGAGATTTCCTGCTCATATTAATAGATCATCCCTCCATTTTGTAAAGTTATTAAGATTTTTGAAAAAACTGTTAGATCAGAAAGAAGGTGGGATTTAGGAGGGTGTTACATTTTTGTAAAGATTTCCTGCTAGTATTAATAGATTATTCCTCCATTTTTTAAAGTCATAATATCTTTGACACTGTTTGGTCAGAAACAAGGTGGGGTTTAGGAGGGTGTTACTTTTTTTAAAAGATTTCCTACTTGTATTAATAGATCATCTCTCCATTTTTTAAAGTCATTAAGATCTTTGACACTGTTGGTCAGAGAAAGAAGGTGGGGTTTATAGGAGGGTGTTACATTGGTCATGTCTTGTAAGGAGGGAAAGAGATAACAAAGAGTTCTAAATAAAGATCAGTGGATATTAGTCTATAATTGGCTTCAGGAAAATACATCTGCAGAGGACCTGAAGGGCATTAATTCATATCCTTAATGCCCTAATGACTCTCATCAGATAACACAAATGTGTGATATTGATTGAATACATACTGTCCTATGACTTTGAATCATGGTTGCAATTGAGGAAGGACACACTTTACATACCTACATGTACATTTGCATGTGCCTTTAAAAACTGGATCATTTCTGCTTTTCCCCAGTTAGATTTTGACATTGATTTTGTAATAAAAGGATTATGATGAGGTGAAGTGCTATCCAAACAATGGCATAGTGCACATTCTGTAATTGAGGATGCATTTCTGTATGTACACCACAACCCACCTTTGGCACTAGCTCCCAATCAAGTGTAAATATGTATCATTTTAATTGCCTGAAAAGTGTTAAGTCAATGCCAATCAGTTTGCAGGTATAGGATATGCCTCTAAATCACTCCCATTTGTATGATTGTCTATAGCTGACAAACTGGATCATGAAATGCTAGAGCGCCGTAATGGCAGCACAGCTAAAGCCGGGATAATAATCTCCATGTTTGGAAGCGCTTTGTGATTGTAATAAGCGCTATATAAAAACTGAGTATTATTATTATTATGTCTGCTCGTCCCCAGTTAGATTTTGACATTGATTTTGTAATAAAAAGATTATGTGGTGATGTGAAGTGCTATCCAAACAATTGCACAGTGTACCTTCTGTAATTGAGGATGCATTGTCTATGTTCTACATGTACATGTATAATATGTTCTACATGTATATGTGAATCACCACCCACCTTCTTTGTTTGGCGCTCCCAATCAAATGTAAATATTTGTCATTTAAATTGCCTGGAAAGTGTAGTGTCAATGCCAATCAATTACTGCTACAGGATACACCACAAAACCACTCACATTTGCTATGATTGTCTTTAATAAGCTGTTGAATACGTTTTAATAGTCAAAGATATATTTCCATCCCAGGCCAAGCCTGTGGGTGTACATTTGTACATGTATATGTTGTTGGGTGAAAGCCACAGGGAAATTGTAATTTTGCCTTGTTTTCTCCTTGATTCATTTACAATCCTTTATATTGCAGTATCGTAGTCGGTAAATGGCACAATGATAGATATGCCCAATTAACCTAATTTACAATGTGATTATTTTATTTTTACTGTATCCTCTGTATCTTCCTCTCCTCTTCATTTGACAGGAGACTCAGAACTATGTGGCGTACGTGGCAAAGGACCCCGTTAATGGAAGAGGTAAGACTTTTAACTGTTCAGACAATAGGGAACTCAGTGTTATAGTGCTCTGGTTCCTACCAGAGGCTGTTTGTCCGAGACTAAGTCACTCTGAGAGTATCGCACTCTATTGCGGTAGTCCAGATCGGTTTCACCTATCTCACCTATCTGTCTAATTATAGAAAATGTAAATAGAAACCGGGTTACATAAGCAGCATCAGAGCATGAGGATACACGTGTATTAATCATAGTCCAAGATTGACTTTAATTACTTGACCTACACCAAATGGTATCGAGTCATGCTTTGTTACAGTATCCCTCATTAACCTTCATGCCACATTTTACCTGGCCTGCATTTGATGAAGATTGGGAATGAGTAATGTTTGTATATAAGATTTGCTTTCATTATACCCTTAAATCCTGCCCCTTCATAATAAGTAGACCTTGTCCTGAAGTACATTTGTTTTGTAGGCCTTGTTCTGAAGTAGGCACATGTAATTACAATTGTATCTGAGCAAGAGGTATGACTCACTCTCATTCTGATTTGTAAACAGAACAGTTTAATGATGGTTATAGTAATATTATTCTAATCAATAAGGGCTTTCTACAAAAGTGAGATAGATTTGATTACAACTTTTAAACATTCATACATTCATATTTGTCGTTAATTTCATTATTAAAAATCACTAGTCTGCTTCTCTGATTTTATTCCTGTTTTCTTTTAAAACACCAATACAGATAGTTGGCTCTTAAGGTTAGATTTTCCTTTGAAATATTTGCTACTGTAGCAAGTGAAATTAATAAGCGAATAATATTTATTATAACCATCATTAAAGATAAACTTGAGTTCTGGTAAAAAAAGAAAATTTAATTCTCACAGAATCAAACAAAACTTACACTGAATTTGCTGAACAATTTCGGTAAAAAATGTATACTGGCTGAGTAATGAGCATAGAAATATAAGGAAATCAAGGTTGGTAGCCCCGACACCGTTTGTGTAGTCCCATATACATCTTTCTGTGTACAGTGCTTGTTACTTTACCAAGACGTGGCCAAATTTATTATGATTTTGACGACTCCAGAACCTTGCAGTACACACCAATACTTACATGCTACATGATCAACTTTTTTCTTTCACAATGCAATTGCATGACCAGAACTCAGCTTTATCTTTAAACAGTATTAATACTGAGAGAGTTACCCTGTTTAAATAAAACAAATAAATAAAATAAATGAATAAATAACTCTTGGACTTTTTGCTGATGTTTTGCTACCCATAAGTCCATAACTCTTTTATTATTTCCTCACCGACGAAGTCGGAGTAACGCTGCCGTCCGTCCTTCCTTACGTGCATCCGTCCGTAACAAATTTGGTTTCCGATGGATAACTTCAATAATGTTTGACAGATTTTAATGAAATTTGATATGAAGGTACATGGTATCAAAACACAGCCTAAGTTCAATTTCCGAGTATGTAGGTCAAAGGTCATAGCTCATTAAATATGCAAATCTGGTTTCCAATCCATAACTTTAGTATTGTTGACAGATTTTAAAGAAATTAGACATGAAGGTTCATAGTATCAAAACACAGCCTAAGTTCAATTTTGGAGTATGTAGGTCAAAGGTCATAGCTCATTAAATATGCAAATCTGGTTTCCATTTGATAACTTAAGTAATGTTTGATGAATTTAATGAAAAATTTAATATGATGGTACAATACATGTACATGTACAGACTAAGTTCGATTTCTGAGTATGTAGGTCAAAGTTGAAAGGTCATAGCTCATTAAATATGCAAAAACACATAATGATATATGTGAAAATGTGGTTAACTTCCTTGCCTAGTAATATAATAGTATAGTCCAATGGAGGTAACTTGTTCTGACGTATATAGGCCATTTGTACCCTGCGAGGGGATGCTACGCTTTGCGTTGACTTCTTTGGCGTTACTTAGCTTCATTTAAACTTTATGAGTACCTTTAAGATTCTAGTGTGATTAGTCAGAGAGTGCTGCTTGACATGTGCTCACCAGGCCCAGCAGATGTACCTGTCTAGCTGCCGACCGTCGCAACATGACAGAACCCTCCAGAAGGATAGTATGATTCATGGCTCCAGGCAGGTGACCCTCTTCTCTGTATCATTACCATTGTCATCTGAAAGCTAATACTTCCTGTCTTCAGGCACCCTTGTTGTAACATCACTCAAGTGCGAGGAGGAGAGATGGGATGCGTTTATCTCCCATTTTTTTGCCTAGAATCAGCGTTTTCAAACGTCTTTCAGGCAAATTTTTAAGGTGATAAACGCAAAGCCTTTTTCAAACTTCTTTAATGTGACATAGAGCCAGAATCACGTTTCTGAGAGATGATAAACGCAAAGGTGTTTTGAACCCCACATACAAATCGGACCTTCCCAGGCTAATTTCCCCGTTCGGAGAAATAGCGCACACAATGTGCTGTGTCATGTTGACCTCCGAGAAACTGTCTGCTTCCCGGGTCAAACGGCTCAAAGCAGCTGCGCAGAGACAAGGCCTTTATTTTGAATCGTAAAGAGATGATAAACGCGACATCCCGCAAATCACGTTCATGTAGTGGGGTTCGATTTAGAAATGCTGATTGTGAGTGGCAAGTCACGATAAACGCACCCATGGATCAGAATATCAAGAAATGGAAGGAAGGGCAATCCGAATAATATTTAGAAATGGCCAGTGGCGTTCATACCACATGTCCTGATTGTGGTAGAGGGAAGGGGGAGGCAATGCATTCATTGTATATACACATGTACATGTATATACAAACCCTTAGAATTTATGATATACAGTAGTTTTATATTTTCTGTATGGTGTTACTTTTAGGCTAAGTATTACAAGTAGGTTTCTATTGGTGATAAGCAAGTCATTTTTTAGAATGAAATGGTTGAGGTGAGAGATTATGAAGAGAAAAAAGTATTGAGTGAACCAGTAGAAATCATTGCTAGAGGAAATTTAAATTTAAGATGTACATTTAGAAAGAAATAGAGAAAAAATGACAGTCAAAGTTGGAAACATGCCATACATACAACCCTGTACCGTAGTCAAAACAGAGATGCCAAAATAACATTGGAATTGCCACTTGAAATATATTCCTCATTGATGAGAGAGAGTTTCTCCTGACAGCTTTCTTGATCTCTAAAGCTTTTTATAGTCTATCATGTCTTTCTTACAGTAATGGTAAAGAGAACAGTTTCCTCTAGGAAAAAATTGTATGAGAATTCAGACTGTTTATAGATTGTAAGTGTGGACATTGACCATTCAAAATGAAAATTTCTCTTTAGAAAACCTGATGTGGACAAATGTAGAAACTGTTTAGGATGATCTGTTTACTCCTGCTTCATCCAATACTGTGGTGTAACAGAGATGATGCTTGGGAAAAGATTGACGCACATGAGCTGGGCTATATGTATGAATACAGGAAGAGTAAAGCCAAAGGATAAGATAGATGTAGATTAGGGGGAAATGGAGAGAAGAGGAGGAGAGAGAAAAAGGAGAGAGTTGGAGGAGAGAGATGGATGAGAGAGATAAAGGAGAGAGTTGGAGGAGAGAGATTGAGGAGAGAGATGGAGGAGAGAGAGATGGTCGTGTTGATCAAGAAGATCGGTGAAGGTGAAGAGTGGGTGAGAACAAGGATAGACTAGTATAGATAACGAGATGAGTGGCTTCATCTCATGAAATGTGATACATTGATGTCCTAGGGTGTCCTTACCTTGGTGAGCAGTCGTCCAGTGTGGGCGAGAATTTGGATGATTAGTAGGATAATGATATCCTATGGCATTGAGGAGAGAAGAATGGTATCAACTTCCCCTGAAGATGATATATACATTCATTGTATACATCTTGTAGTAAAGGATGCCATCTTCATAATTTGAGAGAATGTAATAGGCTAGAAGGAATAAGCAAGGGGGCGGGAGGGAGGGAGAGAGAGAGAGAGAAAGAGAGTGAGGGGGAAGAGGGGGAGGGGGGGGGGGAGGAAGAGGGGGAGGGGGGGGGGGGGATAGAGGGAATATGAAAGAACAACCTTTATCTCAGAGCAAGAATTTTGTTTAGCTTGTATGCAAGAATAATATCCAATTCTGCTGAAGTTTTAAACAAGTTCTTACAATTTACAAGTTACTGCTAATATGTGTATGAAATTTAGAAGAAATGTAAACATGTTGTTTCTGAACAATCCTCAGAATCTGGTTACTATCTTTTTATCCCTTTGCACAATCACTCTGCAGTAATTAATGTCATATCTCATTTCGAAACATGCATCCAGCTTATTAATAATCATTCCCCAGAGCTGTATCATATATCTGGAAATATAAGTGGTAGAAATTCCTGGGATACCTGACTGTCTCTTCATTGAGTTTCACTTCATTGTGATGGATTAAACATGTACCCTGGTCCCACACACATATACCAGATACATGTATAAACATCGTCCAATACTTTTCTTTGAAGTTTTTATAATTCTTCTATTTTAGCTTTAATTCACTTTCATAAATGCAAATGCTGCCGCAAAGCATGATGTCTAGTTTGGAAGAGGCAGTATCACATTTTGTTTTGAGGGTTTCAACCTCCAATACAATACTGGCTTCGCTGCTATTTTTGAGTTTTCAACTTTATAATAAATACTGTGTAATATAGAATACAAATGCCCTGTCAGATACCCTGGATTTGTTATTGCAGTATGTGAGAAGCCTATTGTACACATAATATTGTTACCAGATAAATATTAAAGGGAATGCAATAAAAATTCAAATTCATATCTCTTTCTTCCAGCATTATAAGATCACATCTATCTATTTGAAAGAAACAAAAATATCAGTAGGATTCATGTTTGATATGGAGATAATTTTGTTAAATTCATGCCATGCTGGATATATGGATACAAGTGTTATCCGATTACAATATGAATTTAAATCCAGATTGACATATACATATATACATTGCACTGGAGTTAGATCCTTTCCTGCTCATTTTTTCTGTACCACTTTTTGTGATTCTTGTCCATTCTGTCACTATTTGAAAGGAAGGATTTAATGAGGAAAAAAGGTACATTTATGCATGCCTGACTCTTTCCCAAATCACTTTTTCCTGGTAAAATGACCAAAATCATGAAATGATGTGGTTTCTGTGGTAGGCCGTTTTTTGCATACTCGGTTGCTTATGAATGGGACTAACGGTAGGCAATGACCTCTATATGGTCTAATACATATAGAAATAGAACACATGATGTGTATCAGTTGCTATATGAGTGGTTGTTGTGGTTTCATGGCTATAGCCCCAGTCTCCCTGGGAAAATGAGAATGGACTTGATTCACATGGTTTGGTTTTGTTATGGTTGAGGAAAATGGGAAGTGTTAGTGCCCTGTCCTTCACTTCACACTCAGTAAAATTTAATCATAATTTGACAGATTTATGTCAAACTTTTAAAAGGTAAACATATTAGACCAATCATAAATGTTTTTTTTCTCTCTGAACCTCTGCTCTTTAAATTCTCTTTCTTCCTTCCAAAAGGTAATCTTGAGTTCTGGAACCGATGGAAAATAACAATTTCCCATTCAAATAAAAGTTACACTTAGATGCTCAATACTGCAGATATATTTGTTATCTATTTTGATAGACAAAAAAGTAAAATTTGTATCTGCAATATAAACCTTCTAACGATTTTGTGGGGATGGTTCCCACTATGATTTACCCAAATGCAGTTCATTTACTTCTGAACCTAGGGATAAATACAGGGACTACCTTGTAATTCCTAGAGGCAATGTAAAGTAGGAATCATTAAAACCTTGTGACAAGGATTTTACATTTTCATGGTCATGGTGTCTCTATTAAAGATAATCACTATCACTTGTCATCTTGAGATTGAAAACCTAGGAGAAAGAAATTAGTTCGGAGATTGGTGCCCTTTATTAGTATATGAGTCTTTGTAATTATTACGAATCCCTACAATCACATGGTCTTTCTATAGATGGAATGTAGATCATTGCAATTGTAATGAAACTGGATTGGTGGATAAAGTGACTTATTAGCATAAGTCTGCCCCTTAATTGGATATTAGTTTAGATAGGAACTCCTACAACCTCATGGTCACTAGCTGTCTTGTCATGATACCAATGAAATTAAAATCAGCATCGTAATACATGTAATGAGAGTGGACTGAGTGAGAATGGGACTAATTGGCAGTACCTCCCAATGTGAAGAAACGGATGTCCTGATACAGCTCTAAAGTAGTTCATGTCTATGAAACATTTCTGCTGATTATGAGAGAGAGAGAGAGAGCGAGAGAGCGAGAGAGCGAGAGAGCGAGAGAGCGAGAGAGAGGGGGGGGGGAGGAGGAGGAGGAGGAGGAGGAGGAGGAGGAGGAGGAGGAGGAGGAGGAGGAGGAGGAGGAGGAGGAGGAGGAGGAGGAGGAGGAGGAGGAGGAGGAGGAGGAGGAGGAGGAGGAGGAGGAGGAGGAGGAGGAGGAGGAGGAGGAGGAGGAGGAGGAGGAGGAGGAGGAGGAGGAGGAGGAGGAGGAGGAGGAGGAGGAGAGAGAGGGGGGGGAGGAGGAGGAGGAGGAGGAGGAGGAGGAGGAGGAGGAGGAGGAGGAGGAGGAGGAGGAGGAGGAGGAGGAGGAGGAGGAGGAAGAGAGAGAGAGAGAGAGAGAGAGAGAGAGAGAGAGAGAGAGAGGGAGGGAGGAGGGAGGGGGGTAGGGAGGGAGGAAGAGGAAGAGGAAATAATGGAGAAAGTAATGATAGGGAATAAGAAGAATTAATTATTATTAATGTACTTGTATCGTGAGATGGGTTACAAAATTGATGTATCAGTCACAATTCACTTCCGTATAAACTAAAACTGAAACATAATATGACACATATCGTCCCTATTTTCACGAAGTGACGGTAGTGAATGAAAATCGCAAACAATTTGCGTGCAGATTTTCCTCACTACCGTCACTTCGTGAAAATAGGAACGATATGGTGACACTGCCTCTATGGTGACATTGGAAGGACGCATTAAAAAAAAACCCATGAAGATCGTGATTACTTACATTGTCCATTTATTGTCAGTTTCTTTTCTTTCAATGTAACCTTTGATCAAGATCGTGATTCCTTACTTTGTCCATTTATTGTCGGTTTCTTTTCTTTCAATGTAACCTTTGATGACATACAATAACAGGGGCTACAGAAAGTGGGTCAAATTGTGTGGGACGCAATGAAAGAGTTTGAAAGTGAAAGAGAGCCTAGCTGATCCTGTTGGGACATGGGAGTAAGGCATCGTCATGTTAGCTATGTTTCCATGGCGATTCGATAGTTTTGAACTTGGATGAAACCAGGAAGTTTTAAACAACGTCCCACTAACAATTATTTTTAAGTGTTCATACATCACTATTTAAGCGATGATTGCTCGAGGTTGTAAACTATAAGCTGAGCAAACAGACCATGCAACACTAAGCTGGTGAAACCTCAAAAGGAATGTCTTCATCAGCTCGAAACTCCAGCTGGAAACTCCATCTCGAGAAATTAGCTCGAGCTTAAAGCGAGTCTTCGGGCTGGTGAACACGCACCGGAAAAATAGCGGGATATTTTGCAAACTATTCTAAGATATCTTGGGATGATTTCCCAAGCAAATACCCTGCTATTTGCGCCTTCACCTGCCAACTAGCCTGCTATTTCATGATTGGGCCAATATCCAGGATCAGAAATAGCGGGCTATTTGGCAATCTCGAGCTGATGTTAACTGTGTCTGCACAGCATGTAACTTCAAGTGAGGACCTCAGCTGCTCGTGGTGTTAGTGCTTCCCGTGAGATTGCTTCTGGTTGGAAACTTTGAGTGGACTTTTGAGACCAAGAGTGTTTCACACTGATCTTGAATGACAAGATAACCATGAGCTGACATTAAAAAATATGGTCTACTCTAGCTGTCATGTAAACTTACGTGATTATATGGCCTGTCATGTGAACTTATCGTGATGACGTTCTGCTTTGGGGGACTCTTGACAGGCAGCTGGAGGGCATTGGACATGATATACTCATTAGACGAGTGCCTGTCTGGAACATATTATGAATCATTACTCTATTAATAGATCATCCATAAAGGATTCTATCATCCTCTTCATGACCTCACACATAGATTTAATCTACCTGTAAGCCATTGGCCTATGGCGGACATGTGTCACATGGGAGGACCATATTGGAAGATGATACTGTCTGTTGAGAGCCAGAATGCTGTTAACCCTGTGTGAATGTTCAGGGATCAATGCCCTTCTGTCTCTCAACGGATGATGCTATGTTTATTGTCATGCATGTTCGTGTATTGGGAAGAGCAGATTAAAAGCAAATGTGGATGAAGAGCTACTTGTACATACACATACACATTGACCCTCTTTGTAAACATCAAACTTCAATGACATCTAAAGTTTTAACTTTTTTTGATGGAGGACGTCCATCATTTTTTATTCAGATAAATATGCTTTATTGAAACTTCAGTCAATCATCATTCACTTAACAGAACATTTTTTCCCCTTCATATTAAGTATTAACTATTATACAATAATTTTGAATCACACTGCACACATCTCACAGTAGAGTTTTAATATTATTTGCATGCAGTGTGGCAAATATTAATCCAAGGTCATTCAAGGAAGAAATCATTTTGTTGTTCTTATTGTTGTTGGATAGAGTTACATCTAACATTGTTACAGATCATTCATAATGTTTTCCCTCATTTTTGTCTTTTGTTTCTTTCAGCATGCCACGTATTGGAGTGTCTAGCAGGTTTAGCTCAAGATGTCATTACGACGGTGGGTCAAGCGTTTGAGATCAGGTTCAAGGATTACCTTCGCAATCCACCCCAAGTCTTCAGTACACCTGACAGGTAAATTTCCAATCTATTGAATATGCACCAACTACAACATCATGCTGCCCCCTCCCTCCCCATAAAAAAGGTTAATGTTCAAATATTCAAAAATTGTGAGGTAAATAAAAAGAGCAGCAGCAGCAGCAGCAGCACCTTTTCGCTTGTAAAGATTGCTTCTCAGTTTGATTTTTACTGCTGTACTACTTTTACTCCATATTCATTTTCATTTGTCATGAACTCTTAATTTGTTCCCATTCACAATACCCAAACTCTACCAAATATGTATAGAGTATCATTTAACCTTATACAGGAATGTGGTTATGTCCCATACATGTATATAGCAAAACTAGATATGTGTATGTATTTAACTAATAAGTGTATAGACATAGACAGAGTATGTAGATTTTGACTAAATGAACGGATGATTTGTTTTGAATTTTGATTCAACCCTATGACTACTAAATTGTTTAATTCCCATTGGCTTAATACAGAAAACCTCCCGGTCCCAGGAGTAAATGGGTTAATTTGGATTATTTCTTTCTCTTGTAGAATGGAGGAGCCCTTATTTCATGAGGAGGAGTCAGCTTGGGGAGATGATCCAGATTACTACAATGACATCAGTAAACTCAATGTGAACCTGCCAGATAGAGGGGTCCCGCCTCCACCCTCGGGCCAGTATATGCCTACCAGTCCAACAGTTAGTATCATTACAATCAGTTATTAATGTATGACATCAGTCAACTCAGGGTGATTCTTATAGAGAGAAGAGTCCCGCCTCCACCCTCGGGCCAGTATATGCCTACCAGTCCAACAGTTAGTATCATTACAATCAGTTATTAATGTATGACATCAGTCAACTCAGGGTGATTCTTATAGAGAGAAGAGTCCCGCCTCCACCCTCGGGCCAGTATATGCCTACCAGTCCAACAGTTAGTATCATTACAATCAGTTATTAATGTATGACATCAGTCAACTCAGGGTGATTCTTATAGAGAGAAGAGTCCCGCCTCCACCCTCGGGCCAGTATATGCCTACCAGTCCAACAGTTAGTATCATTACAATCAGTTATTAATGTATGACATCAGTCAACTCAGGGTGATTCTTATAGAGAGAAGAGTCCCGCCTCCACCCTCGGGCCAGTATATGCCTACCAGTCCAACAGTTAGTATCATTACAATCAGTTATTAATGTATGACATCAGTCAACTCAGGGTGATTCTTATAGAGAGAAGAGTCCCGCCTCCACCCTCGGGCCAGTATATGCCTACCAGTTCAACAGTTAGTATCATTACAATCAGTTATTAATGTATGACATCAGTAAACTCAATGTGAACCTGCCAGACAGAGGGGTCCGGCCACCACCCTAAGGGCCAGTATATGCCTACCAGCCCAATAGTATCATTACAACCAGTTATTAAAGTAAACCTAGGGTGAATCTGTCAGAGAGAGACAAGTCCCTCTGCCACCCTTAGTATCACTGCAGTGGGATAAGTGGTATTTTGTAAATAGCTGTTCTTGGGTTTGAAAATAAGCATGTTCTTAAGCGCCCTTTAAAAGACAACAATCAACCACTCAGTTATATGGATAAGACTTCAATTATATTCATTACATTTTTCAGCCACATAGAAATCAATGAGTGCCTCTTTCTCCACTCTGAACAGCGCCATCTGTTGGTTGAATTTCACTATCATCGTGTCTAACAGAATAGATTGCACACACTGTACTTTGTCATTTCTTTTATACCACCTAAATTGAGAATATCTCATTTATATTTCATTTACTTTCATTAGATAGTCTTTCTTGTCATATGTCTTTGGTTTTGGACCTTCTTATCTCTCTTTTCCTACCTCACTTTTTTTGTTATAGTCTGTAAACTCCTGTATTACTTTGCATTTGTATATAAATGGTATTATGAACTAATTATTTCATATTGGGCGATCTACAAACTACAAGCATTGCCTTTAAGTGGATACCCCCATTTTCTCAGAAATTAAGCATTTCTTGTAATAATTATATTATGTGTAAAGTGTATTTGTATAGTTACAAAGAAAAAATGAATTATGTTCATACATTTTTTTTTGTTATAACCTATTGTAATAATATATGTAATACCTTTGTTTATCTTTCTGTTGGAAATTAAATGAATATTAATTGAATTGAATATTTACTTTTTCTCTGAAAATATTTTTTTCGATACAGCGACATCAGCCTTACACAGAACTTCTTGGGCAGCAGGGATCCGGTGGTTCCTCCCCTGTGGGTCCCCCTCCCGGCTACACCGCTAACCCCCCACCGTACTTTGACAGCAACCATCCTTCAAACAGCAGCCAGGCATCGAGTAACCCCAGAGGTCCGCAGGGCGCCACGCCAGGTCATCAACCCATGACGGGGAGGTTAATTGATATAGATAGTGAGCCCCCTATCTACGGGGCCACAGCCTCTCCCTCTAGGAACAATGGACCCACTGCGCTGGATAACCCTCTCCAAAGATCATGTAAGCAGCAGTAGATTGGTTTTCCAACTTTGTTTAATCCTTTTATGTCTTATATATATATAGATATACACCTATATAAAACAGATCATTGTGTTATTTGTGAGTCTCCATATGTCCTCTTCTATTCAAAGTTATCAGTGTGTGATACATTTTCTTGTATCCCCTATTTCAAATCATTTTGAAGTTTTGTGATTTCTATATTTTAGATTCTTTTGTAATTCTTATAACTCTATACCCCACCCCCCCAAAAAAAAAAACACCACCCTCCCTGGACAACTACTCCTTGACCACTGGACAACTACTCTCCCCCTTACAACTCTACCCCCTCCCTCCACCACCCTCCCCTGGACAACTACTTCTTTAGAAAAAAAACATGGTGATAATTGTCCTTGAATGGTAGTCGAACCAGCATCAAATTCTCAATTTTAGTTTTCCACAACCATCTTAACTTGCAAAGGTTTGGAGGTTGGTAATTATAAATGTCCTTGCTGAATAAATTATGTATACATGTAATAAAACTGAAATAAAATGACTGGATCCTCTCCTGCCGATACACTAAAATGTTGACTTGTGATATTATAATTTTGAAATTCTAATACTTTAATTTTTCCTTATCAATTGAGAATTCTCATGACCAGTCACAAAGCTCAGAATAATCAATGAGAGTTTAGTAAGTTTATAATTGTCTTGTTTAGATATATGGCTCATAATTTAGTGTGACTGATAGCAGTCAAATGGTCCTAGTGACCAATCATGATTTAGGACCTTTGAAATTCATATTTGATGCAATGTTACATTTATCTTACAAGATGGAGTACATGTAATTGATCACCACCAATAGCAAATAAAAAAACACCAGATTTAGAATTGTTTGTGTACTTAACAAGAAGGATGCCATAGCTATTAATCTTGCCAATTCATTGACACACTTTGGCTTACCCAAGCAATTAGGTTCATAGTACCCTTGAGCCCTATCAATCAAAGCAATATCAATAAGCTTGGGTAATAATAGCCTCGCAACCCCCTTATAGCCAGTGGGTAAATTATTGTGAGAAGCTTCTTTGTGTTAGAAAGATGTGCTCTCCCATCAAGTTGAATTACTGCTTACCTCCTGCACTTTTTACCAAGATTTGTTGATAAATTTATTTGTTATTGCATAACAAGTATAGCCCCACATAAATATGTTATTATTGTATCCTTCTGGTGGCTTCACTGTTCAAAATGTCTGAGCTGAACCCTTGAGCTTCCAAATCAATCCCCTCCCCCTTGTATTTTGTGGCATTCGTAAATTAGCTTTTGAATACTTTTGTGGTATGCATGTACCCTGTGGTGATGACAATAAGAGTTTATTATGTTTTTGTTCAAGAGAGAAGATCAGCTCATTGTTTGTCTTTATGTGAATATTTAAATGTCTAGTGCTGTATGTCTTATTCTTCTATGTTGTCCTGTCTATCTCTCCTTTGCTCACTCCTACTACCACCACTCTCTTCATTAGCAAGACATACTAGTTCCTCCTCATCCCATCTAAGCCCCCAACATAGTCCCACCCACAACAACAACATCAAGAAACCATCCCGCAAGGCCAAGCGAAGAACCCCGTCCCTCTATGACAACCCACCCACCAAGGAGGATGTGGAGGCCAAGGTAAAGCAGCTTACACCGGCTGAGAGGAACCAGTACCAGAACATTATAGCCAATCCTGACTGGAAGAAACTGGTTGATTCCGGTTATGACAACCTGAGGATGCTTAACGTCTGGAAGCAGAGCAAGTCGGTGATGCTCCATAAAGGTGGTGACCAAGAAGGGGAATATGCCAATGTTGCTTGTTTCCATGACGATCATGATGATGATGACGATGATGATGAGCATGGCAACCGGAATGATGAGGAGGAGGAAGAAAAGGAGGAGGAGGTTGATGATGCACGTATGCACGCGTCTCTTTTAGCTTACACAATTCTTTTTCTTATTTCATCTTCATCTGCAGATTCTTTATTATGAACTATTTATTATTTCTTCATTATATTTGATCCTTTCATATTTTATTTTCTTTCATTTTAGGGATAGCAGGCAACTATTCCGATGTACTTGATCATGCTCTTAATATTATTCATGTTGTATGTTTTGTATTAATACAATATTTAAGGATATTTGAAACCATTTTTTAAATGGAGAAAGAATTTTTTAATGAAATTTTAATAGCACTTGCATCGTTACTCATTGCCATTAACGGTGTCAAACATAAACCAGCAAGAGGAACAGGAAACTATTTTGACTATCGGTAAACATTTCAATTGATATAGAAGCAAGGATAAGAATACAAAACATACAATAACAATTTTTTTCAGTTCATTTATGTTTCTTCCACCTCATTATCAAATGTGCTATGAGTTCTTTTTAGAATATATGATTTTTAGTGTCCATTTCAAGTAAACAAAAACTATCAGTTTACTAAACACATACAAATTGCACTTTTCAGCATTTTAATTTACTTTTATTGTACGTTTGCATATTCTTTTTCCTATTTGTTTTCTTTGGATTTGATTTTAATCTGAAGCATGGCATGAAACTATCTTGAAGTATTCTTGCATCATGCCATGATCACACCGCACGTTTAATATCAACATTTAAAATCTCTAATTCTAGTGAAAGTGCGTAATGGTTTTGATGTCTTAATACACACACATAGCTGAGGACTCTGGAGGATTCTAACTTTTTGTTGATGGTGCTAGAAATATAAATGCTGCCCTCTCCAGTTCTCCACACATTCTGTTCCATAGCATACAATGTATGAACTGCTTGCATATAATTTTTGCTAAAAGGCCTCTATTATTTGGAAGTAGTGTTTCTTATCCCCCTTGGGATTAGTTTAACAAGGACTGAGTTATATATCCTATGTGTCCTACAGGTCACTACAATTCATACTTTTTTCGCAGGGGGGGGGGGGGGGTTAAGGAAGGGTAGACAGGGTATAACATGTAAAATGTATCTACATTTAAAGCCTGTCTGTATTTCTAGTAGCTACTTGCGTCCTCCATTATCCCTCTTTTCTATGTTAATTGAGAGCTGATTTGATGAGATAACAACCTTTCAGTGACCTTGCAGGGAGGTCTGATCCCTCCTGGCCAACTAGTGCAGACATGCTTTAAAAGAAAGCAGAAGAGTGTAGATTCAAATCAACTTTTTGTTAACGATAAAGTGTGTGATACTTTGTAATGAAATAAGTAACACAACTCTTAGAAAAGACTGACAATTGAATACTTGAATGAAACAATATTAAACTTGCTTGGTGATTGTTTTCACTTAATGGTAGTCTCACCTTGACCAAATTGAAACATTTAATGTGTGAGAACATCAGTTTACTTGCATATAGCACCAAAATTAGAATTAATCAGTAACTCAAGTCTGTGTAACCGTTAACTGTTAGCAATTTATATGTAAATCTTATCAACCCCCTAGCATTATTGTTATTTAATGCTACAGTTTCCAAACTTTAAACATGCGAGAACATCAATTTACCTGAATGTAGCACCAAAATAGCAATATCTCAGTATTAAACTATTGTCTGTGTAAGTATCTCATCAACCCCCTAGCTTTGTTGTTATTTAATGCATTGTTGCTTTGGGTTATAGTTTAATACATCCATCTTCTTTTTAATATAACAATAATAAAAACAGTGCTTACAAAGGGCTCACCACCAAAGTCTTTAGGTGCTATAATGGACAAAATAAACAATTACATATTAAACACAACAAAAAACTACAAATAAACCTACAAATTACAATACATATGAAATATACATCAATGTGAACTTAATCTTCCAAAGCAATTTTGAATAACTGTGTCTTCTTTTAGATAAAACTGAGTGGTCAGCACCGTAGCATTTAAACATATTTTACAGAAATAATATCCATTTTATCTTTGAATGGCTCATGTTTCTAGATTGCCTCTCTAGCTCTATTAGTAGCAGGCGACAAACTTCATTTTCCTGGCAGGATTCTTAATACAATAAACACCTGTTTGACTCTGGAGGCGTTACCAGGGTTGATATAACAAATATTTAAGTTCAACCAATTTTTTTTTACTTTAGGCATGCCCTCATCAGCTCAAGATTGCCAAATATCTTGCTATTTCAACTGTACCGATCTCAAATTTTCCAGTTAATTTGCATCTTCATCAGCCATAAGTTGCAATTAGCGGGATATTTGGTCAAGATAATCATCCCAAGATATCTTGGGCTAGTTTGCAAAATATCCTGCTATTTGTCTGTTGCACCTACTATCCAGCCCCTAGACTCGCACTAAGCGCAAACGCAGCGCAAAAAAAAAGAAGAGCTAATTTCCTGAGGTCGAGTTACAAGTTTCGAGGTTGAGTCTCAAGCTGATGAAGACGCGATTTGTATATTCAGGATTATTTCACAAATCAGAAATAGCGGGCTATTTGGCAATCTCGAGGTGATGAAGACAGATCTTTTCAGTATAGACAGCTGTGATTACCATCATGGTGTCACTTAACAGTTGGCTGATCAGAACGGCTGATCGCACTACATTGAAATGAGCTTGTTCTATTCTGATCTTCTTTTTTGTTTGCCAGACAAAACGTGACTCAAAATTTCAAGGAATGAAGTGAAAAGGGCTAGTTTATTAATACTTTAGACTGAAAATTATTTCAGGTAGTTGTGAAAATGTTTGAATAAAAAATTGCAGGAGCTTTATTATTTAAGCAATTTCACACCTTATTTCAAGGATGTGAAGTTGTGAGCCACTATATGTAATTAAAGATAGCACATTTTTTGTGATATCCTGTCTCCATACGTCTAGGTCATTATACAACTGTTAATGATCTTTCTGCAAAGCAGCTTCTGGAAGGGTTTTTTTCTTTTTCTGGTGATCTGACTTTTGCTTTAATAGGCAACATGGGCTGTAGGGATAGAGATAGGATTGCCATTTGGTTTAGATTAAGTTCAGGAATAGGATAAGGGTTAGGTATCCATAGCTGAAGTTCGAAATGTTGACAGTGTGGAGCAATTGCTGTGGAGCAGATGTCACAGGTGCATGTGTCTACAACCATTCTTGGAGGTTATCTTTGGCTAGTGTAAACAGTAATATAGCAGGAAATATTAAGGATTAGTCTAATGAAAACACACCCTGTGGATGATGGTGTAAATGTTTAAATGGCATTGTCTCAACAGAGCATTGGTATGGGGAAAACATGTCCCTATTGGTTGCTCTCATCGGAGGTGTTAGATTATAAACATACATTTTTATGTCATTTATGATAGTAGAAAAAGAGCGGGTGAGGTTTTCACAAATCAGAGAATCCATCATAACACCAAGTATACATTACTAGTGACAAATAATTCCTAAAATTCAACACTAAACATGTGGTTTCTTTAAAAGGTAAGGTTCCAAAGCAAATTTTGATTATGATTGTAGTGAAACTGTCAGAAATGAAGGTGAATATATAGAATTCTTTTCTGAGAAAAGATGGTGAGAATAACAATGTTTTCTAAAACTATATACATATATCCAATATTAAGTCCATGTGTTGGCATAAAATGGTGCAAAAAATGATAGGGTAAAGAAGTTTTATGCTTCAAATCCAAGTTCTGTTACCACATTATCTTCAGGTAACAAAGGATGAAGACAATTGCCTGAACTTTGTCAAACCCCCTCTGCGGTGCAATTTTCCAAGTACATCCATTGTGGTTTTAAGTGAAAAGTAGATAGAGAAGTAGACAATATTAAGTCCATGTGTTTGCAAAAAAATGGTGCAACAAATGATGATGTAAAGAAGTTTTATGCTTCAAATCCAAGTTTTGTTCCCACATTATCTTCAGGTGACAAAGAATGAAGACAATTGCCTGAACTTTGTCAAACTCCCTTTGCGGTGCAATTTTCCAAGTACATCCATTGTGGTTTTGAGTCAAAAGTAGATAATGCTTGTGTGAGAGAGTGATTTTGAAGCAATAATAAGTTTCAAAAATGAATGTTGAAGATTTTTAGGTCAGTTTAGAGTGAACAGGGAATACTGTGCAATCAGTCAAAGAGAGAGAGAAGAGAATAACAAGTAATGAATACATATGGACAAGAGAAGAGAGGCAAAGGCATTAATTTTCAGTTTCTAGATTTTTTTCTTCAATTCCTTAGGATACCTCATGATTCAAGCATCATTGAGCAACTTGAATGTTGAATCTTCAGTGCATATCTCTAAGAGCTACACTCTGCGACTCCAAATGCATCCAACTTTTTCTTGGAATTGGGGGGGGGGGGGGGAAGAAGTGCTAAACTTCTTCATTTCTGCTTCCACTTTCTTCCCAGAAGAAATGTGATGGAATGTAATTCTTCTTGTGCTTTTAGTTTTGTGAGTAGGATCATAATTGAGTGGGTGTCCCTGTGCTGCTGATCCCAAAAAGACCTAGGAAAAGGGTCTCCAAATCAACAAAGAGGTGGGGGGGGGGGGGGGAAGCATTAGTTAACCACTTCCCTTTTTCCCCAGAAGAAATGCAAAGGAATGTAATTCTTCTTGTGCCTTTTAGTGTTTGAGTAGGATCATAATTGAGTAGGTGTCCCCGTGCTACTGCTCCCGAAAAGATCTAGGAAAAGGGTCTCCAAATCAACAAAGAGAATACAAACAGGCGGAAATGATGG
This sequence comes from Strongylocentrotus droebachiensis, assembly GCA_035222895.1. NCBI lineage: Eukaryota > Metazoa > Echinodermata > Echinoidea > Camarodonta > Strongylocentrotidae > Strongylocentrotus > Strongylocentrotus droebachiensis. The sequence continues at coordinate 245,213 of JAVYIG010002167.1, forward strand.
ATTTTTCACTTGGAATTAATTTACATGCATCCCTGGAGCTGATTTTTAACGCCTTAAAGGGGGATTGATCTACTTTACACTTAACCATTTTCCTTTATTCATCCATCACTAAACCAATTGATTAATCACTCCCAAGATGGTGAGGAAAGAGGGAATTGTTTTCAACCTCTCAACAGGCAGAACTGTCGAAAACAGCGGTTTTGAAAGGGTTAGTTCAATAGTATTAACAAATTGAATGCTGACAAAAAAAGCTGTGGTGAGAAGAACAGAAATATTTGATGTTTTAGATTACTTTTCCATATTGAAGAAGCAAGCTTAGTCTAATATCTAAGATTTAGAATAGAGGTTACAACTCCAAATTCTCTATAAAAAAAGATTGAATTTTAGGGAATAGTTGATTTATTCATATCTTCACAGGGTGCTAAAAGCTGGAGCTATGACATGTTTTAATGTCATAAAAAATGGATATTATATTTTAATGTCAAATATTTGATGTTTTATGATACTTTTCCATATTGAAGAAGCACGTTTAGTCTAATATTTCAGATTTGAAATTGAGGTTGCAACTCCAAAGAATTTGGGGGAATAGTTAAATTACTCATATCTTCACAGGGTGCTAAAAGCTGGAGCTATGACATGTTTTAATGTCATAAAAGCATGGATATTATATTTTAATGTCAGGAGTCATCAATGTCTTTCTTTCCTTTTTTCTAAGCCTGCATTTTGTCTGTTTTTTAATTTTGTCTCTTAATGAATAAAAGTGTCCACTTTATCATTATAAATCAAAACTTTAAGATTGTGTTCAAACCTTCTTCTAGAAGTGTAGTTCTGTTCTTGTTCTTAAAATGATAAGAAAGAGTGTTTGCCTCTTTAAATGATACTAAAAATACACTTTAATGTTATACATTGGCTTTTATATGAGTGTGAGGGTTTACGTCGGCTGCACAATCATACTGCTTCAGGCGATGGATGAGACGTAGTTAGACTTGAAGTAGTTTTGGAAATAAATTAAGCTGATTTGATTAGGGGTTCTTTTTATAGTCAAGATTAGCGATTTTTCAACCGAGGTGCCGCAAGACGCCTTGAGGGATGCCACATGTAATATACTAAAATTGTAACTATTTCGAAATAAAGTCGATTCCAGGAAAACCAAATATTAGAAACAAGTGTCAGACTGATGCAAAATGAATCTGTAAATTTGAGGAAATTTGGGTGATGCAAAATGTGTATTTTTTAAATGGGTGCCGTGATGAAAAAATAGGGTGTAAAACGCTGGTCCAGATAACTTTGAGTAATTAGGAACCTAGTATATACCGTGCCTTAGCACCTTTACTAGGGAAGAATAAACATAATTGTGATGAGGTGGCAGTAACATGTTGGATACTTGTATAGGTGGATTAGGACTTGGAGTGGTATTATCCATCACGTCTAAATGTTTCTAACCGAAAGAAGCCCATGCAAGATGCTTTTTGAAGAACAAGGCAACTTTAGAATCTGTTACCACAACCTTGGGTAAACTCTCAGTCAATGTATGCATATTTCATTCAGGTGCTGCCCTTGGTGTAGCCTCCCCCCCCCCCCCCCCCCCCCCCCCCCACCCCCCCCCCCCCCCTCCAACTTGTTGAAAGTAACCCAACGCTTTGTCAAAGCTGGCGTGTTCTACGAAAGAATTAAAAAACGTGATTACCTGAGTGATCGTTACAAGCTAGTTCTAAGATATGGGCAGCTTTTAGCGTGGTCAAACAGCGCTAAGTAATTTCTAAGATCTGGGCAGTACCTACGTGTATGTACATGTAATTAAAAGCAATTAATGTAGTATGGAGAAAATGATACAGTGTACATCATTTACCTTTCTAGCTCTGTAAAAGCAGCAAGATCCTCTTTGAAAAGACCAATGACATTCTCTTCTGTTTTTGAAAGGTTACTTTAACTCATCTCCTCCATTCAGTTTGATGTTGGTTCATGAATTATAGATGGCATCCATTAGAAGAGTGAGGGAGAGTTTGAAGCTGGAACTCAAGTGGCTTCAAGTGACATTAATCACCATATGCTATTTACCTTCATGTACACAGTATGTAGAGATAGGGGCAGCATTGGGAGGGGGGTGGCAGTGGGCAATGCCCCCCTTTTTTTTTTGCAAAAAAAAACCTTGAAAAAAGTAATGTTTTAGAAATTTCATTTGCGTGTCAGAGATTTTTAGAATGTTAATAGCCATTTACATAATTATGACTTTTTTTTTTTTTTTTTTTTTTTTTGGGGGGGGGGGGGAGGAGCAGAGGCTAGTTAGGGACTTGTTTTGTTTAACTCCCCCCTCACAAGTAGGAAAAGAAAAACATACTCTGGCGTTTTTGCTATTTGTGAAACACGTTACCATGGGCTATTGAACATGTTTACAGGGATTGCCAAAATAGGTTAGGAACTCTAGGTAGAAAATTCTGTGTTTATACATTCTAGCTGTACACACATTTTGTAGGTGATCAGCTCACTTTGAATAGAAGACATATTGTAATGTCCATTACACTGTAACTAAAATTCTGGATTTTGTTACCAAAATAAGTTTTATCATGATTATTTTGCTCAAGGTGGAACAAGATTAATAGAATAAAGATAGCTCTGGTATTAGACAGAGAGTAAAGTTATCAAAGATTGCATTCCAATTTTTAGTGACTGCAAGCAAATATTGGCCCCAAAACCTTGGTACATTGAAAAATGAAAACAAAAAATAAAAAGCTGATGGATGAGTGAAAAAAAGGAAAGGGAGATGAGTTGAGTTAGTTTTCACAATCACAATCATGAACATAAAGTTGTAAGGGAGAAATCCTTTTTTTTTTCCTGTTACTTCCTGCATTTAATTCAACTGTAAACATAAGGGTAATGAATATGATTTAAATTTTTGTATGTGGTAAAAAATGCAAATGTTCCCTTATTTTTGTACATTATAATACTGCACTTATCATTCATATCACAAACATGTACCGGTATATTATTGTTTACTCGTCACCGTAAATGGGCTATTTTGTTTTATTATTTTAGTTCATTTTCTGTTCTTTTGTTTGTTTTGCTCATGTATTTGTTGTTGTTGTTGTTGCTGCTGCATGTTTCTTTAGTTCTCGATGTGCATCTTACTGAGCAAACTACTTGTGCATCTGTAGATAATGGAACTACATATGCTGTACATGTAGGATGTTTGGTGATGCACGACCAAGAAGAACTGCAATAACTCCTCAATTATTTTGTTACAATGTTTTGTGAAATTGTGTAACCTGCCAAGCCCAGTATCATTTTCTTCTTACATGCTTACTTTCCAATGGGTTTAGACCTGAACTGCCTTGAGTTCAATTTCATTGTAAATATGGTCATTAAGCATGATTTATGGATGAAAATCCCCCAAGGTTACAATGTTACGGGGGGGGGGGGCTCAGCCATGACCCTTTATATTACTTTTCAAGTTTTTATAAGCACCCATTAGGCCAATACCTCTATAATGTTTTTCGGTATTGATCGAAATCCGTTGCATAATTCATTCATATCGCATGACTTTCCATGACTTGAAAGATCATACATTGCTTTAATAATGTATTTTTAGTGCAACTTGAGTGGCTCTTAAGCAGTCTTACTTTATTAATTTATACTTTAAGCTGTCAACCAATTTTTATATTATTCTTTAGATTTTAAGTTGGCTTAGAACCTGTACAAGCACATATACATGGGTATTGGATGGATCGTCTCATAAAAGGACATGCTCATTGACACTAAGCTCTCCAAAGCCCTCTCACAGACCGAGATAACTTTAATCAACTTTCTGGCATGGTTGCGGGGGATATTGTCAAAGACGCAATCATTTTCTCTTCTTTTTTTAGGGGGGGGGGGGGGGGGAGGGGGTGATTTTGTTATGCCCAGGAAAAAGAAGTAAGGTTGTTTTTTCTTTTTATTTCTTGATCAGTTGGTGAAATTATAGTAGAACAGACACTGAACAACAACTTAAGTTTATTTGCATGTTTAATCTAACTAATAGATAATTATGTAATAATGAAACTGATAATTTTACCTTTGTGTAGCAATTTTTATTGCACGATATTGTGGCGTTACAAGGTGAGACTTGAAAAGAGAAAAAATTAATGAAATGTGATTGATTCTTTGTGATCAAACAAAAAACAACTCAACGTTGAAATAATTTCATTCTTTGTTCTACATCTTTGTCAATGCCTTATATAATAACAATTATACTTTCAGATTTCAAACATTTATGTCCTTTGTTGAGATTAAAAAAAAACCCTGTTGAAATAGTTATATGAGTAATGTTACTATTCTCTTCTTTTGAATAAATGACAGTTGGTTCCATGATGTACGATGACCAAAGACCGGTCTCGGCCAATTACGACAATCCTCAGAGTCCAAAGTTTAGTGACCGTAAGATGACCGAGGCTGCCTACAACGCATCATTGCCGAACCATCCTCTCAACTTGGAGGTGGGTCAGCAACTACAGAGGGCGACAAGCAACGGAGATCAACATTCAATCGATCCATTTGATATGGGTAAGTGGCAAAGTCTCTTTCTCATTTATTCATGGTATTCAAACATCATTGTTGCGAGCTGCATAACAGTTCCAAAAAGGTTTGTGATGACGTTTTAGTCAAAGTTACTCATTGTAAAGAACATGTAAAAAAGCAATCAAACCCTTATAGCAACTTGAATCATTAAAAAGGAGTGGAAAAAAAGGGTAAACAGAATTTGTGAAAGAAATTAAAGTGAAAGTAGAAATACAAGGAAAGGAGGTTGTTCATGATTGTCGTTTTGAGAAAAAATGGAGCAAAATACTAAGAAAGTTCTGATTGCTTGAAGGCTGAAATGTTTGATAATATAAAGCAAACCTTTAATTGATTAATTGGTAACCAACATGCAATCAGTTCATTTGATATAGGTAAGTTGCAAACCTAAGTCCCTTTATTCAAAGTGCAATCAGTGTATTAAGAATTCATTGCTGCATGCTGCTAAGCTGCTCCGAAAAGAAATTGAGGGCCAAATCTCAAATAGTGCCTTGTATATGTAATTCATCTTTAATATTGGCACATATGCCTTACAGATATTAAGATCATAACTGGTCATGTTATTGTATTGTGCAGGGAACTTTCTAGATATTATTAGGAATTGTTGAATATATAGTACCTGTGAGTATTTGTGTAGAGCGAGGTTTTTGATTCATCAAAGTGTTGATAGATAAATCAAATCTTGCTGAAAATCACACACAGTGACTAAAGTACTGCACGCAAATACAGGAATACGGATGAAAACGTTTTTAAAGGTTTTCATTATTATTAGCTTATTTGGAATAGGAGAGCATTTCAAAAGCAATCCTTTTTATTTGATACTGCTACTACATGTATGATTCTGTAAATTGTCATGTTATTCAGCTGAGGCTGCGAGATGATAATAAAACAAACTGAACAGGGGGGTGTTTCACAAAACTTGTTATCAGTGACAAATGAAAGTTTTTGTTATAAGCTACTGAAATCCTTGCTTCTGATTGGTTATCAGCAGATTTGTCACTGATTTTTGTCATTTGTCATTGAAAAAGGCTTTGTGAAAAAGGTCCCTGAACTGAACTAAACTGAATAAAAAAAGAAGGAAAAAGCTTAATACAAAAGATATTTCACCTTTTCCAGAACTCGGCCTTCTCTTTAATCCAAGAGTTCATGACTTTCTATCACTCTGTAAGGTGACCATTTGTTAGATCACTTGAATACACAAGGGATGAGGTTTTGTCTATGAATTAGGTAATAGCCCCTCTGGATATACTAGACCTAGAATGGACACCGGTCTCATTAATATGCATGGACACAAGCACAGCAACAGATTTCCCCTTAGGCAAGGTTATATCTCAGAATTCAACCAATAGTCTTATCGTTGACTGTCGTCCTACCAGAAGAATCATTTGAATTATAAATGACACACAGATTTACAGATGGCCACTGCAATCGGTGTAGCCTGCACCTCAAGCAATTCAAAATAGCACAATCATACAGTATATTGCACTGTACATGGTTTATAAGCAGCATAGAAACTTTTATACTTAAAGGGACAGTCTTCTCTGATATTAAGTTGACTTTAATAAAAGCAGGAAAATGAGAGAAACAAATTAGTGAAAGTCTGAGCAATATCCAATTAAGTATAGGAAAGTTATGAATTTCTGAAGTTGTCATCAGTGAAACACAAATTGGCAACATTGTGACATATCTTGCGAGCTCCTCTTTCATTTTCATAATTATTGATGATGGAATAGATTTGTTTCTTTCAGGGGTTGTATAAAACATATTTGCAATAATTATATTTAGGGTGAATGTATGGTCGTAAATTTTCTGAAGGGAAAATACAGATTTTAAAAGCTTTTCAAATGGGATGATTTGTGTTTGATTGATTGCGCCTTCAAAAATTCATAACTTTCTAATTTTTAGTAGGTTTTTTCTAAAACTCTTACTGACCAGTTTCTCTCATCTTTTACTGCTTCTATTACTACCAACTTAATGTCAGTTGGACTTCCCCTTAAATTACAGATGAGAAAATATGCCCCTGATCTGATATTTTAAATATCAAATGGTAGACATATGAGAAATCATTGGCAACTACAAATTCCCAAAGCGAATGTACATATGTGTATACGGTAGACATGTATGATATCTGTACATACAGGTTGGCAATATTTGTAATTTATTGGTCTTTATGTTTTTTTTAAATATAATACCTGCCGAGCCGCATTACCATTCAGGAGGAGGGATTTTAGAAAAAGTTGCTTTTACATGTAAACGATGAATATAATTATGTTTGTTATGGTCATTTTCAAGACATTGTTGCGAGTAACGGATATAATGATGTAAAACCAGGAGTCCTTACCCCTTTATTTACAGCAGAAGACTTAGAGTTAGTATTTAAAGACAACCCATTGGCTACAAGAACTGAATGGTTCATGTCGTAAGCCGATGAGAACGAGAGAATTCAGTAGACGATGGGTTAAGTTGCACACTGCATTGGAATGAAGAAAGGCAGCCTATGGTCACTGAAATGTATGTTGATGCACTGCCCCTTGTGGACTGTTGCATCAAAGACTTTCGCCAACTTTTCTTCATTTTCTCGAGATAAAATGATTACTTTCAGACCACAATTATTGAAATGTATGCTGAATTCTCCTAAGAGCCCACAGCTCTTCAGAAAATTTTCTAGGGCTGTTTCCTCGCTTGCATCGGGGGATGGCAATCAATTTAGTTAAAGCATCGCTCATCGGGTAGTATCGTTCAAAATGTATTCCAAACTGTAGTCCCCTCTGCTGGTGAAGCTGGCAAACACTTGATTTGAATGCTAATGAGTGATGCGGCTTCCCCTGGGCAGATCCCTCAAAGGTTTCAGAGGCTCTTTGTTCCGTATTGGATATTCCAGCTGGGATATGATTAGTTTAAATGGCTACCTTGAGGGCTGTATAAGAATTATTTGAACTCAAGAAAATATTGGAGATACATGTATGAAGAGATATGAGAGAGAGAGAGAGAGAGAGAGAGAGAGAGGGGGGGGTGGATGGGGTGAAAGAGAGAGAGAGAGACAGAGATTAAATAGGTATAGGATTAGGATTAGTGTGAAGAATTCAATTCAATTCAATTTTATTTTATTTCCACTTTAAAAACAATTTACAAATCAATAACAAATACTTATGAATAATAATGGCGGGATCATGAAAAGCACTAATTGGCTTATTAAAAATGACCCCATAAAGGCATCATTTAGCAATGTTAAATCTGAGATTCATGGCCCTACGTGTTATCAGTGTCTGTGATATGGTGTAATATTGAAGCCCTAAAAAGTAGTCTTGTTGCAAACTTTAAATATCAAGAAGAAATGTTGTCCAAGTGGGTACTTATTACTCTCTTTGATGTGCCAAATTGACATTTCTCACATGAAAGTGAAGGAAATGAGGGAATGATTGACATTTGCAAAGCAAAAGTCAATAAAAGTGTAAATCCTTATTCTTTTTGCATGGGACTCAGTGTAGCTTTGATTTTACTCTGTACAATACAGTACAAGTGTGTATTTTAAACTTTGAATAACCAAGATGCTATCACCTTTTTTTCTCTCAAAAATGTCGCAATCTAAAGAGAAATGGTGAGCTTAATTTTAAAATGAATTGCCTTTCTGGATAGTGGAATTTGTGGCAGATAGCTACTTCATGTAAAATGGCAATCATTCTATAAACGGTTAGGAATTGCATTTGATAAGAAATTTGCAGCACTTATCTATAGCAATTGTAAACAATGTGCATGTAAATTGAATCAATTATGTCAATTGACTACCTTCTTAACTGTCTATTCGATAGTGGTGGTGGTTTGAAGTCTTATTGATGCTCTACGTGTTATTGAAAATAGAACTTATTGAGGAAGGGGTTCTTGAGGAAAGAAGTACCGGTACTTCAAGAATCTAGATCTAAATTAGATGTGAAGATAGAATGCCAATTTAGGACGGCAACTGTCAAAAGGAATCATTGGATTTTGATTGAGCCCTCTCCAAAAAGGTTAATTGCTTGAACCAGAAGTAGTCCAGTTCAGTTAGGCTCTTTAAACCCATCCACTTGTTATGATGGCTGGTGATAAAAAGAAGAAAAGGGCAAAAGGTGAGAAGGTTGAGGTGATGGGTTTTATTGCCAGTCTTTTAATAAAATGATTTGAAATTTATTTACCTGTTACGATCACTTCAGTGTCCTCCTAAATTTAAAAGACCTTGACAATGCTTTCTATGGTTCAAGCATGAACCTACTACGTAGTAGGTCCATGGTTCAAGTCCAGCTCTCTCGTTTACACTATAAGTTAAGAGATACCCGGTAGACGTAGACAAAGAGACACACAGAGACATTCAGAGAGATAGAGGGAGGGAGGGAGGGGGAGGGAGAGAGAGAGAGAGAGGGAGAAAGAGATTGACAGCCAGACAGAGGAAGATATGAATTTCACATATTTTATTAAGATTAGTTTAGATGATATATATATTTTAATAGCAGTATTAACTACAATTCTCATCAATAAAATCTACCCATACTAAAGTGGAGAGACATGTACCTGTAGTATTTCTAAAAGATCTCCTTTTTCTTTCCTTCTCTTTCGTCGTAGAACCATTCAATCCTGAAGCAGCTAAACAACCCACCAACCCTTCTGCAGGAAGTGGTGGTGCCTCTGGCCTCCATCCTCATGACATGGCCCCACCCACAAACCCGCTCTACAACGAAGAATGGTTCCATGGGCCCATGAGCCGGAAGGAAGGGGAGCCTCTGCTCAGCAACGATGGTGATTTCCTTGTGAGGGAGAGCACGACGGCCAAGGACCAGTATGTCCTGAGCGGGATGCAGAACGGAACACCTAAACATCTGCTCCTGGTGGATCCACAGGGCAAGGTAAGTCATACCTCAGGTTCTCCCTCTACGTGCCATGTCCTGAAACGTTGGCGACCATGTAGTGCCACAACTCTCCCATTGAAGTAATTCATTCTCCGAGATCAATTCCACTTTCAGAAATCCCACTCCTTAAGCTACAGGTACTCATCCACAGAATCCTCCTTCTACCCCTACTCATCCTCCCCTCAATTCTTCCAGTCAGTGCAAGATTTTCCAAACCATTCTATCGTATTACATGAATCAAGAAGCTCAGCTGTCGACTGAAATTTGAGGGTTACTTAGCCTATAATACTCTATCATTTTTTTCTCAAGGATCTGTATTAAAATATCACAGCTAAGGACTAGTAAATGTTTAATAAGATGTAGCATTGATTACCAACACACCTGTTTTAGATTTCTATGTTTCATTAGCCATTGACTTCAATGGGGTGTTTGATGGAGTTAAGTCTTTGTGTTTCTGGAAAGCCCACATTTTCCTGAACATTTTTGATATCAAATACTCATTTTGGCAAAATATGGAGTTACGTCTTTATGTCACTGAACCCTTGATATATCATTCATTTGTTCCTTTATCTTCATTGACGTCAAGTTCATTGTTCTCAAATGTTACTCTATTAGCTGTATCTTTTGGCTTTCCTCTTCTGATCCCCCCCCCCCCCCCCCACCTTCAACATTTCTCATCAATCGTCTTAAGCGTTGCATACCCTCATTTTGATCTCCTTTTACTTTACTCTCTCCTCGTCGTCGTAGGTAAGAACGAAGGACAAGGAATTTGACAGCGTTAGTCATCTCATCAACTACCACCGTAACAACCGACTTCCCATCATTTCAGCTGGAAGCGCTGTCCATCTGAAGACCCCCGTAGTCAGGAAATTCAAAACATAGGTGCCCCTCCCCCCTCCTGCCCCCTTTTTGTTTTAATAAATCCCCAATTTTTTACAACCCTAATTATATTGGATTGAAATGTGAACGCTGTAAAATTGTAAAGCACAATCGGCCAGAAGTATACCTCGCGAGAAGAACATGTATGTTGTGTCACAGCTGATATCTCTAAAACATTCTCTAAGACTTTGGAAGGGCTTTTCTTGAAAGCTTGAGTCATTGATGACATGATTGTGACTAGCTGTATGCCAGGGTATGTTGGTGTCCTTTCGATTGCCACATCTTGAAGAAATGTAAACGACATCCCGGCTCCTGCTCTGATATTGGCCTTTACTCACATCAGGCTAATAACTGGAACGCATTGCTACAATTACATGTGGATCAAATATTGACAGAAAAAGATATATAACTTCCAATGGTGTCGCAGCATTTATTCATTTTCATGATATTTTCTGTATTTGTTTACCAACTATTAAAGCTCGTGCCGATTCCTTCATGGGTTGGACAGTGATTTCCATGGAAGCAGGATATTGCAATGTACATGTAACTCTTCCAGTTATCATACAATGACATCATTAAATAATCATTGCTAAATGATAGAGTATACTTTACAGAATGAGTCTTATGCTTAACATTAATGTTTTATAACAAACTATTAGGTTATTGGTTACTGGGTTGTAAAGCTCACAATATGCTGTCGTCAACATTAAAGGGAAGTGCCACAACAAAGTAGCTGTGTAAGACTAGAGTTAGAATTCACTTGCTATGCATTTCTGAGGTTTTCATGATTGGAGCATGCAGCAAGCATAGGATAAGGAGACAATAGCTGAGGAAAATTGCTTCTGCATCATGAAAGTTTAATTAAGGGATATCCAGGTTATTTAGATTCCAATAATTTATAAAGTGAAAAACCATTGCACAGTTATGATTATGATATCCTGAGAGACATGATGGTATTAATACTTATCTTTAACAAAGAGTTAATGACCTTCGACAGAAGATATGTGGATCACCTACCTATTCATATTAAAAGAGCGTATTCTTTAAGGCTGCAACGCAAAGTACATGTGTTTAAACATTTGACATCATTTGATTTTGATTATCATCGATTTGTTTAGCATTTTTTACAGGTGTTTGGTTATATTATACTTTATATTTAGTCCAGCCCCGAAATCATGAACTTTGTGAAAATATTCACTCCAGCGCTATGAGGTGGTAAGCAGCTTGACGATCAAGCTATATGAATAATGTATAATGTATATATATTTTTGTTACATGTACAAAGATGTATATGGTCATTATATTATCAAGTTTTTTTCTATTTTCATGACCCATTTGATTTGAAATAGCATTGTAGTTGATTGCAGGCTTTTTTCTTTTTGTATTAAATACTGCAAGCGATTTGGTCGGGTCCATTTCAACTGGTAAACACTTTTAAAAAACAGTTGTAATTGTTAGTATTATGATCATTATTTTCATTATTATAATTATAATAATAATAATAATTATTATTATTATTACAATTATGATGCATTATATTGCAGATCATCTCCATAAATGTATACAACTATACATATTTTCATTTTAAAATTAATTACAAGCCCAACTGTTGTGACCATTGATTCACAATCTTAATCCTCACAATTTCTTTAATCTGTATAAAAACTTTTCAATCTTTGAAGATTTGTTGATCTACCCAGCAGTGTTTACCGTAATCAATTTAGCAGTATTATTAGGTCATCTTCCAAATGTAATGAACGCTGGCCAAAGACATTGTAGACTGATTCTCCTGATACCAAATTTCCTTTATTTACATGTGCATCCAAAACATTTATTGACATTTTCTCTGTGTGATTTTCAGGCTACATGGTGAAATAATAATAATTGTTATGGTAACACATATTCATGCCTCAACTATAAGAGACTTCATCAGCCTGTACTTTTTGTCCAGTTATGCTATTTTAATTTAGATTGAAGTTAATTAATGTCAGTTTTCTGCTTTGACATGTTTTTTTTTAAGTACTTGTAGTTTGTACCGTGCTTTTATTAATGATAAATTTTATACAATTCCCCACTTTTAAAAAAATAATTTTTGTTTACACAGTCAATTAAGTTGGTACATTGTATTTACTAGGAGTCACATGTCTATGAATGCATCGATTTTAAAATGTTGTAACTTTTAATTTGCAGTATATGACTTGTTTGTGTTCACCCTTTAGTAATGACAACCAAATACAGAACTTATATACCCTGTACTACACGGATGCTGCTTCCAATGTTTGCGATCATTCCTGATAAAAAGTAATGAGTGAAACCTCGTCTATTTGACGAGTGAATGGCACTATATGGTGCAAAGATGTTGATTTGTTATCACATTTAATGATGATGTGTGCATATGAAGATACTCGCTCCACTATTACCAATCATTTATTTACATTATTAGTAGCATTGAATGAACGCTTTATGGATTATTTTTGTTAAGTGCCAGACGTGGATTTCATCTCTCCTCTCTTTACCTTTCTCAGTAATACCCGTTGGAATCTCTTCCTTTTCTGATGTTTTGAGTTCAATTTGGCAGATGTTTGCCATTTGCATATAGGCTGAATTTTGGCTTTAATCTCCTTCCCCTCCTCTCAATCAATCAATTAGTGGTCGATTGTAAGAACAATCATTCTTGGGAAGTTAAATGAGCAAAGAATTCGTTTTGTGGTTGTGATGATGGTATATTAGTTTTACAAAGCTACGCTATTGAGGCTGGCCAATATATTCAGTTGGTAAAAGGATACGCTTACTTTATGAAATAATTTCTACACATTGAGCCTGCCTGCATTTGATCTTCACTAATTCACCACATCCTTAATTTTTACAAAATATGTAGTTATGAGCATTTGACAGAATTTTTAAAAATTTTAAATCCCCTTGCGTTTGTAGGTATCATGGTTATGTGCTTGTTTGTATATATTCAAACTTTTTATCATGATAATAAAATACTAATCTAATATAATAGTACTCTAATGTTTGTTTTCCAGCTTGTATATATACTACTGAATGTGTAACATTTAGGCCTTACCATGCATTATGCAATGAACTTGTTCTTTGGTGCGACTGACGAAAAATATATTAAATATATATATGATAATGCTGTCTATTTTAGCAACATGTACAGTGGTTGTGTATTCTCATGTATTATTGCGGTGTTCGGGTGGAACTCGTAAGGAATCTCCATTTTTTTCTAACTCACACAACCAGCATTTTACAGAATATATTGTTGCATAAAACACCATGTATTTTTATCACTACTGATTATTGATGTCAGGTTTAGTCCAAATGACTCTGATACTCGAGTCTGATGAATAAATCATTCTATGACCGCCAATCAGGGGTGTTTGTTTCTTGTTTGGGTGTTTTATGTTTAATCTCATAATTGTTAGTGTCTGTAAGGTTGGTTAATATTTTTGTGATGAAAGGGATTAAAAAATGTAATTGATAGAGAGAGCGTGGGAGGGAGGGGGATAATGAGGGGAAGAGATGGGGAAAAAAGGAGGAGAAGGGTGAGAAGGAGAAAGAAAGAAAGAGAGAGAGGAGAAAGCAAGAAAGAAAGAGAGAGAGAGAGGAGAAAGAAAGAAAGAATGAGAGAGAGAGAGAGAGAGAGAGAGAGAGACCTGTGAATACAACTAGCAGATATACATATTTTGATAAAGAAAAGTTACAATAAAGTTTTACACAATTTCTTGGCATCCTAACGCATCTTAAATAACTTAAAAAATGTATTTATGAATGAGTTATTCCAAAAACGATGAATTTGAATCGACTGACTTGGAAAACAGAACTTCAACTTAACTAATGAAGGTTTTTTTTTTTCTCAGTTGTCTTCTTAACGTTGAGTTTACTACTCTTAAAATCCTATGTAAAATCCGTCAAATCATCATTGTTCAGCACAAATTTTGGTAGAACGCACAAAATTATTTACCCTACCGATTTCCTAATATATTGAAAATGATTTCATTTTATCCGAAAAAAATAAAAACGAAAAGAATCAAAAGAAACTGGTCACAAAGAGAGAAGGGGTGACGCGAAAGTACAAAGTTTTATAAATGAGTAATCCTGTAACACTGGTCGGCAGCCCCTCCCCCTTCCCCCCGTCATAAGGACGGACCCCATGGGCAACATCTAAACGTGACTCCGTCACGGGAGAGGGGTTATGCTCTAATAAGTATCACACCCGCCTTGTAAAGCTTCTCACTTCCGACGTACTTCTTGACCTCCTCACGAAAGTACTTGTGATTTTTGAGAAGAAAAACAAAAGTTCGGTTAATCAGTGTATAGCTGGGCTTGATCCCGCCCCCCCCCCCCACTCAGTGTTATTTAGGGTACGCATATGCGTGTTCCCAGCGACCCTCCCCACCCCCCTTTCAGCAAAAGTCCGGTGTGTAAAGTCAATACGAGTCGACCTTTTTCTTTTGTTATACCTTATACGAGCCCTTTTCAGCACCCCCCCCCCCTTTCAGCGGGAGAATTTGGGAACACGCATGGTATCCCTCCGTTCACGGAATGGGGGGCCGGGGGCATGATCACTCAGATTTCACTCTAAATCATTTTTTCTCTTTATTCCACTATTTGAAAAACGTGGAATATGCTTGGATATAGCAGAAATCCTCAGTATTTTGTAGAATATATTTGGATATCGCAAGACTTTCGCAAGGTAGCGTAAAGTTACTGACTTTCACAGTAAATTTGACCCCATATGAGGCATTAACCTAAAATCGAGCATTCGAGCTACATTATCAAGGAAGCAGATCTAGGATTATCCCCCCAGTGAACCATAAAAAAAATTCGTGCTGATCAGGATTTTCCATCCCACAAGTGGTAAATAAATAAATAAGTAAAGTAGGCTAGTTGGTCTTCGGGGTACGGTTAGCCCCGGTTAGCTGTCTGTCTTTATATACGTGTAAATCGACTCTGACGGATTCCGGTTCAAAATTGAATCGCGTCTTTCGGATAGTGACTTTAAACTTCTGTCCCCAGACGTTAATGTACATAATTCTGATTGATATACGTCTGTAAAAGCATAATTACAGTGCAGCAAGTTATAACAACTTAAGTTCTCTTGGGGAATGGAAAGCATACATTTTCATAACTCGACAGTAGGCCTTTAAATTATCGCTCAAGTTCAAACTCTTATCGCTTTATTAGATGCTCATTCAGGTTTCATTGCGGCAGAGAGGCACATGCATAGCTGATAAAGAAATGAAAAATATAAACTTCGGAAAGATAGCAAAATCATGACGGGAGACGAGACGTCTAGGATATAACGGAGCATCCAATTATTATGAAATAAGTTCACATGAAACATTATTATCAAACGAAGGCTTCATGATTGTGCTGCCATTTTGATACATATGATGAAATGAGTCTCTTTATTTTCTGTATTCTCGCTAACTATTTGTAGAAATAAAGTTTGATGAATAAAGTTTGCACGAGATTCTTGTAATTGTTACATTCCAAGTAATTTTACCCTAAAAGTACAGAGACTCGTTCGCGGAGTAGAATTTCTAACACAGATATCTCTCAATAGTAGCCTACATGATTTTCTCCGAAGAGAGAATAACACAGGGATTGGTGACTGCACACCAGTGACGTGGCATGAGTCCATTCAATGAGGGGGAACTCGTTTCATCAAAAAAGGGAGGTGGGGGGGGGGGGGGCAGTAATTATTTGGGGAAATTAAACGCGAATTTGAAAGGCCTCTGATAAGGGTGAGGGTGCGGGAGGGGAGTTCTCATCAAATTATTTTCTTGTCCCCCTTTCCCCTTCTTTTCTCTCTATTTCTATATCACTATTTTCTTTCTTTGCCCCCCCCCCGCTATTCAGGAGGGAGGGGGATGGGGCACACGCTGACCCCTGCAGAAACTCCACTGCCGCAGATTCTTTTCTCATCGGCATGCATGCCCAACTTTGTAAGCACTCAATTTTCTCGTGGCGCCGCGGAGCTACACATCGCTATATCCGTTTCCCCTCTTTTATTCTCTAGCCGCCGCCTATTTTAGGTTATTTTCCTGAGTTTGTCCTCTTTAGAGCGTCAATCTTCACTTCATCCACAGCATGCTAATCCAACCTCCAGGACTCCGAACCGTTAAACACAACAGAGGCAAGTTTGGCCATTCACTAAAATTAATGATGATTACCTGATGCTATACGAGGTATTTTCAAAGCCATGCCGCCCTACCTCTAAAAATAGATCTTAAACAAAAACGAGAAAAAACAAAAAAACAACGTATCGCCGATGAATCACCTGTATGTTCAAATTACTCATTGCCATTATCATTAACCTTTACCGATTCATCGTACCTGAAGAGATTTTCTCGGATACAATCATGATAAAATGCTGCCCATTGTATAACATGATATCGATTATCAAATTGCGTTTTTATAATTTCATAAGTCATGCAGAGTAACCTCATGGACAATAGACAAGTACATCGTGCAAGTATGATCACAAAACTGGTAATTATATTAATTTGTCCCTCAAATGGACATATAACATTTCTTGAAACCAGTGGCGCAGTATGGATCCAGCCACTTGTTTGTTTTTTTCCCGTAAATCATTATAAAAAACAATAACACAATATAACAAAATCAAAAGCTTATATAACAATAATAGAATGACAAAACGGTTGGATAGTCCATTTCAGAGCCATTAACCTAATGGCTCTGTTCTTCCATGGAGTCCACTGAAGAGGCTTTGGTGCAGGGGTAGGGTGATTTCGAAAATATTAGGTAAATGAATTTGGACAAATTAATACCTGAGTCAAACCGACAAGACCGACACCAGACCAAGAACAGACCGACCAAAAAAATAGCTTTTCCCCTACATATTTAAAAAACAAGTCGGTTTGGAGTTGATCTGAAGTCGATTTAGCGATGTGACTGAGGTATGAGGCCATCGTGTATATGGGCAGGCTTATGAGGGGGTCGTATAATTTTCATTCACCTTTCTCCTATCTCCGTTTTCTCTCTTTCTCTAAACACCCCCTTCTCTTTCATTTTGTTTGCCATGCCGTATGCTCCCCTGCACCCCGCAACTGCCTAAACACCGCCCTACTTCCATTATCAATATTACAACTTTACAGTGATCGTAAGTAAACGACAACAAGAGAAACAAACAAAACGAAAACTAAAGAACAAGAAAAACAACCAATAGACAATACAATGAGTAGGCGTCATGAGAGACCAGGAATAGAACTTAGATATAGAAAATTCATCAATAATGCACATGGAACGTGTTCGGAAAAGGAGGGGGTGCGTCGAAGAAACAAATTAAATAAAAAGAGAAGGGGAAAATAAGCTTTCGGCAACCGATCGAAAATGTTTCAACAAAAATATTACGTTTACCTTTTCCAGATTTGTTTGTAATATCGAATGTAGAAATCCATGCACCTGTTGGGGCGGAAAGCTTTCAGACGTATTAAACATTCAGCTTATTACGAAAGGAAGTATATAGTTTTGGGATTATTTTTGGATAAGCTAAGGGAATCGTTATGTGACGAGTTATCTCGATGGATATTAAATATAGAAAGAAAGAGAGAAAACAGGGGGGGAGAGAGAGAGAGAGAGAGAAAGAGAGAGAGTAAGTCAGAATTAAAATACAAATTATGAAGGAAAAGGAAGAGATTTTCAAAAAAGAATTGAGAGTAAGTGCCGATACGAATGAAGATACGAGAGAGGCGTTGCACGAGAAACGGAGAGAGAGAGAGAGAGAGAGAGTGGAAAGGAGTTCACACATTGAAAATTTGAAATCTCTTCGAAGAATTACTAAATATATTGTTGCGGCAGATTGTAGTTAGAATATTGATGGATGAATGCCACTTTTGCCAAGCTTTGGGAATCGACCGGTCACCACGCACCAAGCGTAATTTTTTGATGGAAATTTGCGCTAACGTTTAAAGGATACATGCTCGTCGAGAAAAGTAATTTCATCACGTTTCCTAAACGAATGATGAGATATTGTTCCTCGAATCTGTTGAATCATACCAGCATTTGTTATGTTTTATTGCTCCTAGGTTTCCGGTTTGCCACTGGCAAAATCAAATTAGGCGCACTTCTGATGATTAGACCGTTGAAGTGGGAAAAAGGTAACAACAAAACATTATTGCAATGGAATTGACCATCAAGAAATACAAATGAAAAGTATAACACTTTGGTGCTACTGTATATGGTCCTGAGGATGCGACTTTCTGGCAAGTAAACCCCTGGCTTTGATTAAAATTACTGTCGTGAAACTATTTTAATCAGAAAACTTATTTCATCTGCAGACATGGCAAATGACCTGTTTTTAACGTAATAGTTTTGTTCCGCTTCTTTGTATCCTTCTTATTGACTGCTTGTGGATGAAATTAAAAAAAAAAATATTAAAAAGCATCAACCAAAGACTGGAAGCCGGGGTTGGAGGGTTGGGGGGGGGGGGTGGTACAGGGGAAGTCCAAGTGGTGCTGGGTGCAACACAAGACACTAGGGGTGTTGTAAGGGGTACTAAGATGCTGCCAAGGGTTCCAGGGGAACTGAAAGGGGGTGTTGGGGTGCTGCAAAGGGTGTAAGAGTGGTTGCAATGGCTGCCGGGTATTGCAAGAGGTACTAGCTGTGCTTGTTACCAACCGGAGTAGAACAGCCCCCCCCCCCCCTCTAACCCTCCCCGGAAACGAGACGAACGTTGCTCATTAAGATTTTCACGACTCATATTAATAAATAAATGATATCCTCTGCATATCAAGTGAAAATCAACCGCTTCTAGGTTCATATACTAATAAAACTTATACATGTACATACAATGTTAATTTTTATCTCATTGTAAATGATAGTAACCACCAAATCATCCATATAGTTTGAATTACATAATTATCTTGTGATGTAATCAATGTAAAAGAACGGATAATTTAATACAAATAGGATGAGAAAAAAAGAGGAAATTCTGAAGTGGAAAATTGAAGAAAAAAAGAGAGTGTTTGCATTTGCGCGCGCGTGTGTGTGTGTGTGTGTGTGTGGGGGGGGGGGCAATGGGATTAAATCCCTGCTTTGCCGTCGTTTTTTTTTTGTGGAGAAAATGGTTATGAGTTATGATGTTTTAACAGTAATTCTTCAGTTTCCTTGGTCGGAAGTTTGTCGGGGACAAACTAACTCTTGCTCCTTTCAAGTACCATAAAATAATCCTGATATAAAGATAAGCGGGTAAATTTATAAGACATAAATAGAAAAGGATTACGTCGTGCTGTAAAAGCTCTAGTCTACAAAAAACTTAAAGTGAATCGGAATCCGATTGCTACCTACATCTCATTTTGGATTCCTCTCATTTCGGTCGTTTTTTTCTTCTATTTGAACACAGATCAATTTAGAACCCATGAGATATGGTGCATCAAGAAAACCGATGATCTCCGACATCAATCGCCCAGCTGAACAACATGCGTCTGCTTGGAGCCAGAAGGGTGTTTAATCACATACTATAACGCAGAGTTAACACCCTCCTGGCTGCCAACATGCAGAGTAGAAACGAGTAAAACGAACAGAATCGGGTCTACGCAGAAAGCGGATAAAGTGGAATGACCAATCAAGTTTGACGCGCCTTTCTACCTCAACAAATTTAAACTGGGAGCTACAATTTCAATATCATTAATATTAATGCTTTCAGAAAGATTTATTTTTATTTTTTTAGTGTACACTGTTTTTCCCTTCTAAACTTGTTATAATCGTGAAGGAAAGGTTGATTTCACACAAACATCAATATATTATAATACGAATGCAGAAGGTCATCGCCCCATTTTATTAACCATGTCTTCTTTCCATGTCCTCAAAACAGAATCTTAAGTCCATAACTTTCTCATCATTGCATATTTCACAAGCATGATCGTATCCGATAATTCAACTCAAAGGTAATTTTGACACGCTATGTCCGGAATAAATCATGTTCGGTTTACTTAATATATCATTAGAATCCTCGATAGATAATGGACAGGGCTATTGAAATTGCTCGTTTAAAGTTATTATGTTTCCCAGAAAGGCCCGTTCGGGTGTTAGCGGAAAAATATAACCGTTCTCTTAGATCTTATAAATCAGTTTTTGAAATACTATTACACATTAATGTAGCAACATGATGAGAGAGAGAGAGAGGGGGAGGAGATGGATATGGAGGGAGAGAAAGAGTAGAGAGAGTAGAGAGAGAGAGAGAGAGAGGAAGAGAGAGAGAGAGAGAGAGAGAGAGAGCGAGAATGTGGGGAAATGGGATATTTGCAAAGGTCCTTTCAAAGTATCTGGATCACCAAAGCCTAGAATTATCTTGAACAAGAAAATATTTCTCAAAGGACATACAACCGGTTTTAAGGCGAGGTAAAGTCAACGCTTTGCTTTGTATTATAAGTTTTGATCATGCTTCTTCTTGACCGATTTAAGCGTTTCCTTTAATCCGATCCTATGGCATGAAAGAGTTATATATTGAACACCAACATCTTCATAAGATGTGAAGTAAGCGCTAAAATAAAACATCCATTGTGCAAACGGGAAATAGATCCCAAGACTTCACAGTAGGTCTACTCTAACCTTCTCTACCCGACATAAAGTTACACGGCATGAACCACTATACAGAACTGGAATAATTTTTTAAAACAAAACACCCAACACACTATTAAAGAAATAAGGGTGCAACTTTGCTACCGTAGCAGCTCCCTCTGCCAAATACGCGTAGGTGGGTGCAAATCTGCCCTCCAACCGCACGCGTATTTCTTAATGTGAACTACTAAACATTCTCGGCATGCACGTGTCGATTGATTATCGGTTATGAAGATTGATTGTTACACAACAAGTTTGACCTTTTTCATATTCTTAAAATGTCTTTCCCTCTCTGTTATGGTCATGGATGCCCTTCTGTACTTTTGTGTACTATTGCTCTCCCGCCTCTTCG